>BDUI01005271.1:10773-33018 GCA_002335545.1 Apodemus speciosus
AGAACCTGTAAGCCAGTCCTAATTAAATATTGTCTTTTATAAGAGTTGTCTTGGTCATGATGTCTCTACACAGCAATGGAAACCCTAACTAAGACTGCCCTCAACATATCTTACAGTGAAATAGCTCACTATACACTAGGTGAACTATCACGGATTAATGAGAAGAGATTGTATATTTAACAAAAGTATTGAAAACATTATTTGGGAACAAAAGTATTAAAAACATTATTTGGGAAAACACTGTATTACATTTCCATATAATTTAGCAAAATATATTTCAGATGCCTTGAGCTTAAATAGGTAACTACGAAACCCCTCAAAATCAAAAAGATAATTTTGAACTTATCTTTAGTTTATAAAATATTTCACCTCCTTGAAAGCATTGGAAGAGAGCAAATGATTTTGTATTAAATGAACAAATACACAGATATCAAAACTATACTGAAACAAAAGTAAATGAAATATTGTTCRATAAATAATGCTTGAACAGGAGAGAAAATACAATTAACCAACAACCAAGGTACTAATGTCTCCATAAAAAAAAATGGGCCGTGAAAATGGACCCTTATTTACTGTTGGTGGCAGTATGAATAATTCTGTATAGCCATTCTGTAAACCAGTTTGAAGACTTCTCAAGAAATTAAATATTACCATATTACCCAGCTATTTCACTACTGAGTATATACTCAGAGAACTCCATACCATATCTTAGACATATTTGTGCCTCTGTGTTAATTTCTGCTTTATTCATCATAGCAAGGACTTGGAATCAATCTCATTGTCTATCAACAGATGAAAATATAATGAAATATGAAATTGTGGTATATATGCATATATATATGAATACTAGTCAACTCTAAAGAAAATGAAGCTAAAATTTTGCAAGAAAATAGATGTACTTAGAATATATAATATTAAGTGAGGTCACACAATCACAGAAAGAAAACACCACATCCTATTTTTAATATGAAGAATCTACCCCCAAATACATGTGTATATGTAAATAAATATACATATTGGTATTGTATAAGATGAAGAAAAGAGAAGGAGAAAAGCTAAATATAAGGGGACAAGGAAAGACTAAATTGAGGACATGAGTTATGAAAAAAGATGTAAAACTAATTGGTTTTCTAGTTCTAATTATGTCACAGTTTTTTTTTCTTTTGAGTAGTAGATAAGTATGGAAATTTTATTGGGCACTGAAAGTGTAAGATTTAATGTGAAACATCACAGTTTCCATCCCAACAAAACTATTCTAATAGTGTATGAAAGTTCATTGATTTGTATAGATTTTAGATCTGGTTAATTTAATGATAATGTTTTTATTTCCTTGCTATTTTTAAAATTAAGCTTATGAATTTGAAAAGTAATAGTATATGAAATAATAAAAATAGTTTCAACTTAAAAGAAACATGGACCATGATATAGACAGTAATGGGCAGATGAACTCATTCTATTTGAGTCACACATGAGCTCTCTTGTAGTAAAATTCAAGGAAAAAATAAGATATTTTACCAATGGAAGAAGAAGAAGAAGAAGAAGAAGAAGAAGAAGAAGAAGAAGAAGAAGAAGGAATTTTTTAAAATGTACAAAGATAATGACAGTACAGTGGGAGAATTGTTTGTACCTACAACAAGTAACTGAGTAGATTGGCCTAACCTTTTAGATAAATTACTGAGGTTAGCATGGACTGATCCTCTTCCACTTAGCTAGCTAGATGTACAGTGTAATATGTGCCCAAGGATGTTAATAATATGCTCATTTATAATAATTTTAGTTGAAAGTAAATTATTATCCAATGATTGGGAAATTGAGGTTCTCCAATTTACAGAGTTTTAATATCTGTGACACAGACCAAACAGTACATGTGCTAGAGAATTTTAAGTGGCATGTCAACTTTAAATGGCTGTTCAAGGAGAAGCTAAATAGAAAACTATTTATAGCATGACTTTTATTTCCTATCACTCTTTTTTTTCAGTGCATTCTGTGTCCAATGTTTTAATTATAAAAGATTCAAGTATTCAATGTTTTCTTAACTGCAACTTTAAATAACATCTACTCCTTCTTTTATTGTTTGCATTTTTAAGAACAGCCAGCCCATTTGAAACATAGCTGTCATATAATACATGACATGCATTAAAAGGCTCCTGTAAAACCATTGCCACATTTTTAAAAAATGAGCATTCTATAATTAGAGTCTTACTATGAAAACATACAGTCTCCAAAGAAAGGTGCCACAGAGATCAGAATATTTATGTCTCATAAATTCACTTTTGTATTTTGAGATGTTTTCAAAATTTGCTGCAAGATGTACATGTTGCTTTTATGAGCAGACAAAGGAAAGGCTAGTGGCCTATTGGTCCCGGTTTCCCAAGTATCTTTTCCATACATCCTTATTTTGGTTAACCTTTGTCCTCACCCCCTGCATTCCCCATCCTCATTATTTCATCATTTGTTGAAAACAATCTGTCCCTAGGATGTCCATTCTCTAATGGCAGTTTACCTATATTATATTATCCCTGTTCCTTAAATGCATCTCTGACAATGGCCTATTTCTAGTTTTCTAGATTCCACACGAGCTCCAAGTTAAACACCCCAAACAAAAGATTTGATAGTAAGAGAGAAAATGTGGCATTTATCTTTTGGGGCCTGGGTGACCTCAGTATATATTTTTTTTTCCTGTTCGTTTTATTAGGATCAGCAACATGCCAATTAGCTTAGACTGGGTGGCCAGACAGTCTCAGGCATGTGCCTGCCTGTTTCCTTGGGAATGGAATCATAACAACATGCCTGACTTTTCACATGGGTCCTGGGAAATTGAACTCAGATCCTCATTCTTACACTTTTACAAACTAAAGTATTTCCACAGCCTTCGGAGTCATTAATGTAGCACATCGATGGTGGAGCTATAAAGGAAGCAGTTAAGGAATGACTGGATTGTCAGGATAGAAGAAGGAGGGCTGGAGTCCAGATGATAAGATAGCCTTGACTTTGAGGAAGGGCATCTCTTCCTTTGGGACTAAAAATAGCTAAGGAGGAAGGAGAGATGTTAGACAGAGAAGCAGTGAAACTGGGATAGAAGTTAGATAAGTAGTTGCATCCTGGGATATAAATTAGGAAAGCCTGTTTGAAACAAAATAGATTATGTTTTTAATTAAAGTTATCACCATTACTAATATTTTAGTACATAATTGATTTTGTCATCCTTCAAATTGGATTATCGCACTTGCTCCATATAATTCCTCTTTGAGGGGGTGTTCCTTGGCATAGTAAGGAAATACTCTACCATTGAGCAATATCCTCAACTCTTTCTTGCATGAAATTCTTCACATTATCATTAGTTCACATTTTGTGCAATCTTTGTAGTTTAAATGGTTCCCATGTTTCAAATCAAATATAATACCAGCATGTTGAAAGGGTGACCAAGCTTTCCTATGCATCCACAGTCATCCGTAAAACAGTGACTTCTTATATAATCCCTTTGAAATTGTTCCAAGTAGACACTATTAAGAATAGCAGTGCTAGCATTATTTGCAATAAATACCTGGGTAGAACATGAATTGATCAGTACTTTAGAGTCTCTAAAGTGAAGTAAGAGTCTACTCAGCTAAATTATATGACAAATATGGAGTTGTCCTCAGTTCTATGTAGATCAGCTGACAGTCCTAAGTAGATGTTATATAGTGGAAACTATTTGCTACGTTCATTATGCCTGCTTCTGTTAGGAGCCTTTATGTTTTATAAAATCACTAAATAAAATGCCCTTTTCTTTCCTTGTTTCTGGTGTATTCTAATGTTTCAGAGCATTGTTAATTTTCTGGAAGCACATGAAATTATAGAACTTGATTGCCATCACTATGCCTTCATTTGAGAACTGAGCTCTGGGCATAACATATATTTATTTTCCACTAATTGTGTAGGCCAAAGGACATCAAGGACTAATATTAAATAGCCTAATGTATCTGCCTTAACTCTAGATAGGGAATTCCCCAAAGATAATTTTTTGGCAGTTTTTGTATCCTTCCTATCTCTGCTGTCCTCATTTCAGCTAGCTTCATAATTGAAGTCAAGTTCTCTCCTGAAAGATGGCAACATGCCATCCTGTGTTGGATCACATATTTTTGTGCAGAAGTTTTGTCCATTTCAGATTAACTCCTCTTCACTGACTTGGTGAAGTAACTTTCATGCCCTGTTGTAAGTAGTGTCATATCACTGAAGGCACTTGACACATTCTATGCTTTACTTTCCTCATTTCTAAGATGATAATATTGGCTCTGGCCTTATCTTTTGTAATTTTCAGTGATTCAACAGTATTTTGTGGAAATGCACTGTGACAAGAATTCCAGACGAAACAGATAAGAGAGATTTTTCTCTTTGGAAAGAGAAAGTAGTCAAGAGAAATAAGTTTCTCCCTTCTAGAATGTTGCCATTGGCATATGAGCATTGGTTCATTCAGTGTTTTAATAAAAATGTATAGTTGAATTGTCATGGCTCAGAATCAGAATCAGAAGTGTTACTTTCCATCCTCCACCTCCACCCTCCATCCTCCATATGAATACATGGGGCAAAATGGCACCCAAGACTGCACTTCCTTGTGGAATTAATAGTTGGATCTCAGTAGTCCCCCTTAAGGGTAGAAAGGCTGGTTTGGTTTTTGGAGTATAGTTTTTATGTTTAGCATGATTCTATTCTGATAACTTAATTGGTCCACTGATTTGTTTATAATATTGAAATTACCTCTCAGCTATGTCAGTAATGATTTATTTTGATATTATAAAAAGTCATTAAAAGTAAGATAATACTCCTTCTCCTATTTCTTTGCTGGCTTCCTCAAGATAATTGCCTTAGGATTTATAGTTCTGCTATTTCTAAAATAAGAACACTTGTCCATGCAAAACTATTTGCTTAGCTCTAATAAAATATTATCTACTTAGACTTTTTTTCCTTTCTGAGAAAAAAGTATGTTTAAATGTTGAACATTTTCATGACACATTTGATTTATACTGCAAAGGGAATATTGTAAGTGTGAAGACCTGGCATCAGTGTAGCAGAGGATTGACTTGGAGAAGCTGGAGTAGGAAGGAGTTTGTGTGAGGATTCATATCTCAGTTTCTTTTTATCCACACAGGCTAATGGAAGGGCTTCTACATCACTAAGTTACTTATGGATGACTAGAACAATGAGTATTGTCAGATCCTCACCATTATCTCCTTGACTTCAACAATTTCAGCTAGCTAGCTTAGCTTCAATGCCTGCAACTATGCATATGCCTGAGGATTATCTTTGCATATTAAAGCCAACTCTGTCCATAGACAGACAAGGATACCACGATATTGATGCTCCCTGGGAGTACTATTCACTCAGTGGCTAATAAAAGTATAAATAAGCTGGATCAAGCTGCTGCTATTGACTCATGTTTGGCGTTTGCTATTGGACTGGACTGCTAGTATCCTGACAGCAAAGAATGGAGTCACCCCAAAGAACTAGTTCTAAACAGGTCCACAAAACCCTTTTCTATTAACTTTCTTTCCCCCCCCCAACCTCCAATCAGTGGGTTAGAAGGGAGGTTGAAGCATTCAAGAACCCTAAATAAAGTAGGGTTAGAAAAATCTAAACCTACACAAACCCCTATCACAAGAGCTACTTCTAGGAAAATCCAAGGTTTTGTTCAGAAAAGTATGTTAGGGAAGAAAGTGGGCAGCTTGAGCTACAAAGGGATCATGAGGTATCATAAGGTATGGATTAATATTATAGAGCATTCTATAAAGGTGATTTCTTTTTTAGTAGTAAGTAAGGTGAGTTCGTTTGGGTTGGGGAGCAGAGATAGAAAGAGGAGTAGAACTTATGAGTGACAGGTATGCACAGGAACCTGGACTCAAATGCAAAAAGAGAGTGGGTTGCTTGTAGTGCACTGCACTGTTCAGTTAGAGATGGTACAGCAAGAGCTTTTGTGAGTTCTCCTGCCTCTGATTGGTTCTTTCACAGTCCTCTCATTTCCCATCCTTCATTACCATGAGTTCAACAGAGACAGAGCTAGAATTGGTTAATATACATTCCCAGCTATTTTAATGATAATGTGTCAGGAAACACACTTGGAGAGACCACTAGAGTGAGAATGAGAACCAGAAGGTAGTTAATATTCTCAGCTAAGACACAGAGAACAGCAGAGTAAGAGGAGAAAGATGTTGTGTGACATTTAAAAATAGACCTAACTTGACCAATTAGTCTTTTCTGCCCGTGGTAACCTTATTCCGTGTTATGGTAGTAATCGCTTCAGGAAAGCTGTGACATATTTTATAATTGAACTGTCAGGTTCATACTTAGTTATAATTCATTCACAGATAAGTGTGTCTTGTTAACCAAATTATGTTGACTCCCTGAGAAAGCTAGTATGAGGACTTTGCTGTTTCCTGTCTTTGTGTGCTTTTACAGGCTTATGACAGACCATTAACATGATGAAAGATTGATTATTGTCTTGGGTAGCAAACGGTAATTTATCCCTATTTTCATTTTTCTTTCTCATCAACTACAGCATCATATGCATTTATCAAAATGGGTGTCATCTGTTTTGAAATTCATGAAGTGAGATTGCACACTTGTCAAACATTTTTTTTCTGACATTGACAAAAACTATCAACATCAAGCTTTTCATAAGTGCTTTGGAAATAGACATGTCCAGGTGAAACAACAGTGGAATCAAAATGAAAGACTACCAGGTTGGAATGGCTCAGGTCTCTGAATGTTTCAATGGGTTCAGGGCTCCTCACAGACTTCAGCCAGACTCAGGCTGAAGTCTGTGAGGAGCTGAAGGGACAGATATTCTAATCCATTCATTCAAAAAAGATTTAGTTTTCACTTTGCTTGACACTGTCCTAGATACTAAAGAAACTAACAAAGCAAAGTCTCTTCCCTCAAAGAGCATGCCTTCTAGATAGTTCATATGACATTAAGTATATATGATAATATAAGGAAAAGGCACTACACTAAAAATATAAAGCAAAGGAAAGCTGAACAAATGAATGAACATTGAACATGTAGGTGATCCAGGCAAAAACTTTCCCAGAAGTCGCTATGCCAAATACTTGAAAAGACCTAGAGCAGTGGTTCTCAACCTTAATAATGCTGTGACCCTTTAATAAAGTTCCTTATGCTGTGATGACCCTCAACCATAACACTATTTTCATTGCTACTTCATAACTGTAAATTTCCTACCATTATAAATCATAATGTAAATATTCATGTTTTCCTATAGCCGTATGGGGGTTGCAACCCATAGGTTGAGAACTGCTAAGCTAGAGGCAGCCATTTRCTGCCCTTACCTGTTTGTAGAGCTGTGGTTCAGGTGAAGTTTCACTATTTATTAGAACTTCTGAGCATTGAATACTACCCTCAATGAAGAATACTGAAGAAAAATACTCTCTGACTGTAGCCTTAGAAACCTAAACTTGCATACCAAAAATGTGAAACATGTTTCTTTGAGGTTTAGTAATGAAATAATGCTTATTTTTACTCTTTGCTTTTAAGATGACATGAAAGAAGGTTTTAATGAATACAGAAGACAAGGAAGCAGAGTCCAATTTTAAGAATTGAATGAAAGAAGTAAAATAATCATTTGCAGACAATCTAAGTATTTACACAAAAAAAATGTAAGAGGCTCAACAGGCAATTAGAAGTAATATGAAATATCAACATTAGTGGCTGAAAATAAAATTTGAAAATCAGCAACAACTAATTTAAAAGAGTAATTTAAAAACTTTTGCATATGAACATATTTAATAAAGAATATAAGTGCAACCTAATATAGAGAAGCAAATAGAAGTTGCTACCTGATTGTAGAGGTTTTTKTCATAAAATGTCCTACAGTTTCTTTGTGTGTGAGAGTAGTTTCATAAGGTGGGATTAAAATTTAAATAAGGTTATTAAAAATCTGGAAACTAAAAGACAATTTTGAAAAAATAATAAATACATTCCAGGTGGCAGAATGTGCCTTCACAGATATATATTGCATTATTTTATATATGCATTACTTGAAATGAAAATAAAACCTGCTTCTGCAAGATTGAAAAAAAGACCGCCTATCATAGGAGGAAACAAACATTTTTGTGGCACACACACACACACACACACACACACACACACACAAACACGTGTGTGTGTGTGTGTGTGTGTGTGTGTGTGTGTGTGTGACCTATTTTAAAATAGGACTCTTCTAAGCCCAGATCTCATTGAAGCATGAAAACAATAAATCCTGTACTGCAAAGACACCACCATGTGAGCATTTCAGAGTGAAACTATGCGAATTGTTTATTCAGCTTTTAAGCTCTTCCCTTTCACAGCGGATGTAGACAGCAATGGGGACTCACAGCAGGATTTATGTAGAAATGTCTTTGACAGCTGTTGGCTGTCTTCCCCACAAATGCCTTCTGTGGTAGGAGGACTAGGGGTGCTCTCTCTTTAACTCCAGTCTGAGGAGAGCAAATGATTGTGAGAAGCTGGGAAGTAGGTCCTCAGTTAGGGGGAGCAGAGAGGACAGGGATTGGGTTTGCTCAGAAGGCTAGAGGCTCTGTAAGGAACAGGAAATTGCTTTGATGATAGAGTAAAATGTCCCGCACTGCGGTGGCCATCCAGCCCTGGAGTTGGCTGGTGTCCAGAGGTCAGAGTGCTTCCTGGGGATTAGACAATACTGCATGCAGAAGAGAGAGAGCCAGCCTGGAGCTATGCACATCTTTATCCTAGAGAAACACTACTAACAGCAAAAGAATGTGACTCATCAGGGACCTAGAAGGAGCATCCTGGACTCTGGTAGTACACAAATACTGAAAGGGAAGCAGCCAGGGGAGGAGCAACATTGGTCTGGTTCACAGAAAGTTCAGATTAATGCCTCAGGGGAAATCTCTATGAATGCTCTGAGAATAATGCTCTGAGAATAATGCTCGAGCGTCTAGCAGGCTTAGTGAACATGAAATCCTGTTTGGCATGCTCCTTTCTGTTTAGGTCTTTTGGAATCAGAAAGCTAGCAAGGAAGGCAGCAGCCAACAGTGGGAAGTCTTTAGGTAAAGATAACAAATAGAAGAAGGATTGTGCACTGTTCCCGTAGCACACCTACAGTGGGCCCAAGGAGGTAGGGACAATGGAATTACAGCAGACCCAAGCTACATTTCATATACAGCTCTATATACAAACTCCTGCTAAATTATCAAAAGTGTATTTCTGAAAATCCTTTCATGTCCCTCCCCCAAATTACACACTATGAAGATCTGGCTCCTGGATAATATATAATTGAGTGAAACCACTCAAAACCCATGGGAATTTTGAACCAGATTATGAACAAAAGTGATAGAAATCCTAAATAAAATGTCCATGTAGTTCAATCTCCATTGAAATTTACACCAAATCATGTAACCAACTGATGATTTCTGAGCACTTTTCCATATTGTACCTTTGCTATTCAAGATACTAAAGGCATTTCATTTTGAGAAGATTTTTTTTCAACACTGTAAATTAGGTCCAGAGTACAAGTCTTTTAAAGGCTTCATCCATCTTTCCTCCCTTCATCTCTCCCTCCTTCTTTCTTTCCTTATAATGGATATAATTTATATAATATCATATCTTAGGTTAATACAGACACACAGACACACAGACACACACACACACACACACACACACACACACACACACACACCTCATTATTGAATTTTAGAAAGTTCCAAGAAGCCAACCAATTGAAATTATCGAAAAGAAACTTTCCATACCATCATTAAAGCTGTTCACCAAGATACTGGTTAACTTAGGCTGGTATGCCACAACATAGAAACAAAGAAAAAAAAAGAAGCATAATAGAAACAGAACACAAGTCAAGCACTATTGTGAAGATCTTCACTTGGCCACTGAGTACTAACTAGATGGAAGTCCAGCTGAAGTAAGAGATGACTGGTAAACTAACCAGTTATGCCACAACCAGGAAAAAGAAAACAATTCAAGACCAAACTCTACTAGACATTTGACAAAAGGACAAATAGAGATTTCTCTACCAATGATCACCAATTATGTCTAATCTAGCTTGGTCTCCAGCTGGTGGCACTATTGTGAAGTTCTGGAAATATTAGGAGATGGGTTTAGAAAGAAGTAAATCATTAGAGTTGATCTAAAGGTGACATTAGGACTCCAGCAGTCATTCACATTCTCCCTCCTCACTTTACCCCCTCGCATTGCCATTATGTGAGTATCTCTGCAAAACAATTTACTTTTCTCCATGGTGTTCAGTCTTTCTTCATGGGCAAAGGGAACAATGGACTGAAACCTCTAAAACCATGAAACCACATAAATCTCTACTCCTTTAAGTTCTCTTAGGCATTTTGTTAGTGACAAAAGTTGAACACCCATGGCAAGAGTGAGTATCGAGGGAATAGAAAGATGACTCAGATGTTAGAACACTAGCTCATTTTCCAAAGGACCCAGGTTCAGTTTCCAGCACCTACATAGTGCTCACAGCCATCCATAACTCCAGTTCCACTGGATCTAATGCCCTTTTCTGGCTTCTGTGGATAGTGCATGAAAGACATGCATAGGCATACATGCAGGCTAAAATAGCCATATTCATAAACACAATAGATAAATCTTTTTAATAGTTAAGAGAGGAGTTAAGTTAATCCAAAATACAGCTAGGAACATTGCACTGGTTTCACTGGATAATGCATTGCACAAATACAAAAATGCCTAGTTGTAACCATCAAGTGACTTTCCTTCTATATGTAGCATATAAAGCACACAGCTCATGTGGCTGAAGTAGAACTCTGAGCTTCTGGTTTGAAATGCTGCTTTATTCCTGGACACTGAGTCAATCACTTCTTGCTATTCCAGTTTTGATACTCAAGTGAAGTTTAAATATAAAAGGGGAAGATGGATGAAATGAATGAAAGGAACAAATAAAAGTGAATAATAAGAAAAAAAACAGTTCTCTAAACAACTCTTGTCTCCACACTTGACTCCCCATTGTGCTCATCTCTTTCCCTGGTGACAAGCCTCCTATTTCTACTACATGCTTGTTTAATATGTATTGGGACTATACTTGGCCTCATTTCTTGTGACTTTCTGGCTTTTGCCAAGATTTGGAGTCTGTTTTGGCAGGATGATTAAGAAAACTGTAGTTTACATCTGTGGGAGATCCACATATAACAAATTATGCAGCTGGAATCAAGGTTCTCCTCATTTGTCTCCAAAGTATAGTCATCAAGAATATGGTTATTCAATGACTGCCCCAACTTGAGACCCATCCCATGCAAGAGAGACAACCCCTGACACTATTGATGACACTTGGCAATGTGTGCAGACAGGAACCTAGCATAATGTTCTCCTGAGAGGTTTCATCCAGCAATAGATAAAAACAGGTGCAGAGACCCACAGATAAACATTAGGCAGGAGCTTGAAGAGTCTTGTGAAAGAGTAAGGGATAGAATTGGTGGAGCTGGAGAAGTCAAGGTCACCACAACAAGACCTACAGAGTCAACTTTCCTGGGCCCATGGTGGTTCCCCTAAAAAGTGGAGCAGGGGCTGTCTGTGACTCTGTTGCCTGCCAATTGAACCTCTTACCCTACCTGGTCTCCCTGGTTGGGGCTTCATCAGGAGAGTATGTGCCTAGTGCTACTGGGACTGGATGTCCTAGGGTATGGCAGTACCCGAGGGGGGCTTTCCTTTCTCTGAGGAAAAGGGAAGGGAATGATGGGTGAGGGAGGTTTTGTAAGGGTGGGACTAGGAGGAGAGAAAGGAGGTGAACTGTGATGGAGATGTAAAGTTAAAAAAAATACTGAAAAATATTATAGTCAGAAGAAAAAGAAAAGAAAATAATATGGTCATTAACTTCACAATAAGTGACATTATTTACTATGGAAACTAAGGACATTTAAGGTGGAATTTTATTATGAGCTGGTAGACATTGTATTACCACAACATGAGTAGACTCCTTGCTACACAATAGGGAATTTGGTTTCCTGTAATGATTCTTACTTTCTCTGTAACCTTGGGCCATTTTTTAAACTTTTAGGAAAGGAGTAATAACTTTTAATAACTTGTGAAGTTGTGAAACCAAATGAGATTATGTCTCTAAATTGTTTTATACAATGCTTGGTACATCAACAAACAGTTGAATATACACTTTTAGACCTGTATCAGGTTTCTGGCATTTAGCTGAGGAGGACAAATTCAGAGTTGGTTTTGTCAGAATGGTCTAGGTTATGCTGTCATAACAAATGACCTTAATGTGTCATTCATTATCTTACAATGAAGGTTGACTTTCTATTCCTCCCATTTGCCCATTATGGGTTAACTGTAGTCTTAAGCTTTATTATCTCCAGAGATCCAAAGTGATAATGCATCCATGCTTTGGAACATTACTAGTAGTTGTGGGCATGGGGAAAAAAACAGTTTGGTGTAAATGGTGCTAGCCTCCAAAACTTCTACTCAGAACCAACATGGGCCACTTTTATTCTCATTAATTGATCAAAGCTGTAATTATGTCTAACCAAATTAAGTATTCATCTACACATATAATGTTGATTTGGCATAGGGTTGATTGCTCCAATTGTTTGTTTATTCTCAAGCTTCTTTTGCATAAGCTCTCTAGACAAAGGGTGGGAAGAAAATATTGGACAAGAGGAATATCCATTCATGAGAAAACATTTTTATATAGGTACACCTATATACCTTTTTAAATTTTCAAGTCAAATACTATTTCTATTAAAAAACTTCTCAGATTTTTTTCCAGAAATTGAACTTCCACTGTGGATATGACACTTAGCTTTTTAGAGCACACAGCCATTATTGGCTGAGAACCACTAATTTGAAACCAATGTCTACAATGCTTCAAAATATAAAACTTTCCCTTTGTTTTTGTTTTGTTTGAGAAATTTCATATATGAACACTGTCTCCCCCAGGAACAAGCCCCTTATTTGGTTGTCTAATACCATGTGGCCACTTGAAATCATATACATATAAACAACATTAAACAATCTCATCAGGTTTTATTTAGATACTTATGTGCATGCATGCACCCCCCACACACACRTAAATAGGCACACACATTTTAACAATAGCAAAAATGAGGCCATAAGTTTGAGGAGAGACGTGGTGGTACATGGAAAGAGAGAAAGGGGGAGAAACTACATAGTTTTAATTATATAATTTAAAGTTAAATATCCCAAAACTGAAAAAAATGAGATGTGGATCTGAACAGAGATTTCTCCAAAGAAGAAATGAAAATAGCTACAAAATGTTTCTGAAAGAATCCCATATCCTTAGAAATTAGGAAAATGCAAAAATCTAAAACTTTTTGATCACTGACATGACAGCATAAGTAGAAAATTCTCACAGATAGCAAATGTACTAAAAGCAGTCTGTGAGGTCAGCAAGATGACTCCAAAGATAAAGTTTGCAAGCATGGTTACATGAGCTTGATCTTGAGGACCCACATGATAGAAGAAAAGTGACTCCTGAAAGTTGTCCTCTGACCTCCCCATGATATGAACAAATGTGGGCATGCAACACAAATGAATAAATAAATAAATAAATATATATGTGATGAAAACTTTAAAAAATTAATCTGAAAAAATACAAAGTCTGAAATACTTTTGATACTGAACCTTTCTATATAAGAATCTGTCAATTTGTTCTTACATAGCTATGTATTTTTTTTTCTTGAGAGTGTATACCTTTAAGGTGTTCATAATTGGTATCTTTTCAATTTTTGGATCCTTATATAGTTCAGTGTCTTTTCCATAATTGATTCAAATATTTGTAGTGGTAAAATAGAGGTCAGGGTTGAAAAGTATATGTTGAATGTGTTGATGTAGGTAGTGAAAATGGGTATTGTGTAATTGTGGAATTTTTCCTCTAGAAGTCAAATATAGTTTTGTTTTTTTCTTGTTGTTGGTGGTTGAAGTGGTGGGTGTTTTTGGTTTTGGTTTTCTTGAAGTCCTTGGTGGTAATCATGGAAAACTGCTTGGGAAGATTGGAATGTCAGCTGAGAATCCAAAGAAGCATTCTTGGAGGGTTCAGAAAGGACAAAGACTGCTAGAGAAAATGAAAGCCACCAGAGAGCTATAACTGTGGGTTTATAATTAGTAATTACTGCAGAAAAGAGAAACATTGATTCTATTCTGACAACAGAGATTGCAGAATTGCATGAGAGTATTTGCCTATACACTTTCCAGGATCCATTAAGCCTTTAGAAACAGAGAGAAATAACCTTAGCATTAGGGAAGCATCGGGATATCAGGCTTTTTGAAGTCACCCTTAATTCATGATACTAGACAGCATGTGACACTTGTACTTATCACATGGCTTAATCATAATCATATCTCCATGCATTTTTACACCAGTAGTCCATTACTGACTCACATCTGTGAAAGAATTAAATGAGGATGTTTCCCGCGTGACTAAGTGATACCATGGAATCATTTGTAAAATGTAAATCCAATTTGGTACCTATTGAGGATCTGCTCTGCATCAGACACTGTGATAGTTTGAATCTACTCAATCTCTTAAACAATTTTCATCTCATTCTCAACATCTTTATAAATGCTTCCCCCTTTTCTGAAGTATTCTAATTCTTTTATCTTCCATGACCTTCCAGTTTCAGTTTGTATATCATATCATTTGGGAAGCATTTCTAGGTCTCCAAGCCAAGATTTATTTTCCCTTCTATGTACTGTCATAACAATAGAAACATCCCTTACACTGCAAGTGTATTATAGTCTCTTGTTTAATTGCCTGTAGCTTCCATAAGTCTATACACTCTGGGAGGGCAAGACCTGTTTCTCGTTCATTTCTGCATTCTCCACACACTCTGATGCCTGATGAAAGTTAATCAATGTGTCATTACTTTTTTATGGCTATTCTATGGGCATATTACTACAACATTAGCCAATGTCAATGGCCTAAGATAGTGCTAAGTGACTTGTATCATTAAAGAATTTGTCTATACGCAAGTAATTAGCTGCAATTGTTGAAAAGCTATCTTCAGCATGTCAGTGTATCGTAATTTGAGCACCATACTTTTTTATTCAATCAGATGAACAAGAGCAGAAATTAAGACCCATCTGTGATATAGGTTTGACCCTGTGATTATCTGGTTGTATGCTCTTGGAGAAATTTTTCACCTCCCTGAACTGTTGTTTTCTTCATCTGTAAAGAAAAACAACAACAGATTATGAACTAAAAACGATGACAAATTTAACATTGCTATTATACCATGTGGCAATTTGAAAAGAGCACCTGAGCAACTTCTGACCTTTCTGCCATCTGCTTCTGGGGCATACTGTGTTCCATACTGAAGCTTGGCTCTGGGGCTGCAGGTCAAATAGAACATAGTGGAAGTGCTACTGGGCAGGCCCAGGCCCAGACTAAGAAACGGACAACTTCAACTCCCTGTGTCTTGGTATTCTCTTATCGAAGCAATAATGAGAAATGAGAATGCATTCCCTATCCTCAGCCCAACTTGAGCTCTCTGCTGCTAGCCAACAACAGCAAGTCATCAATCAAGCCAGTAAGCCATTTAGAAAGGATTTCTCCAGCCTCCAGGTAAGCTATCCCATCTGATGCTACCTAAAATACAAAGGAGATATCCCTGCAGGGCCAAGCACAAAATAAATAATTGTTTTTAAATCATTAGGTTTGTTACACAGCAATAGATAATTGATATATACCTTTTGCTATATTAGTGTCTCTGACCTTTTTTGTCCATTCTGATATTGTGGTATGTGCAAAATTAGCTCTAGATTTCTGACAAATCAATGAGTAACTCTAAATGGATAGTGGGAACAACAACAGTGGAGAAAATATGCCATTAGGCCAACAAATGTTAGGTGAGTGGTATTCTTTTTACACTTCTTGGTAGAGGTTAATGGAGAAAGTGTTGGTTAAATTAACTGACATATGTGACAAATGAGTCAACCACTCCCCACTGGATTGTCGGTTCTTTGATTGATGTTGACTCTGTTCAGGACTTTATGGAGATTGTTGTCAATTATGAGTGGGTCCCCAAACCATATTAACAAGGCTTTCCCTTCAGTTGTTTTGTATAGTGATCTTTTCAATAAGGAGCACCAAAGTGCACATTCACCATGGTCTCTGTCCGTGGCCGGAGCTTTGGACCTCAGAGGCTTTCTGTAAAACAAGATTGCACCATGTTAGCTGGGCAGTGGTGGTGCACACCTTTAATCCCAGCACTTGGGAGGCAGAGGCATGTGGATTTCTGAGTTCGAGGCCATCCTGGTTTTCAGAGTGAGTTCTAGGACAGCCAGGGCTACACAGAGAAACCCTGTCTCGAAAAACCAAAAACAAACAAACAAACAAACAAAAAACCCAAACCAAACCAAACCAAACCAAACCAAACAAAACAAAACAAAAAGATTGCACCATGTTGTAAAACAATGCATTTACATCCAGACTAATAAGCTGCACCTAATTAGCTCAGGATTTATAGAGAATAAAGTCTCTTTATTGATTGCTAAGCAGTCAACCTTTGGTGAACTTGGGGTATGAGAATTAATAGTGGTGCCTTTGTGTTACCACTATGGTTCTTTGGAGGAACTAGTAGCTACTGAATAGAACCTAGCACTGAACTTCTGATAACTTCTACTTAAGTGTGATGGCTCTTCCTACTTGGGTCATAATAATTGTAAGCAATTCCCACAGAGCCACGAATTGAGGTAAAAAACAAGTTAATCAGTTGTTTGACCAAGGCACTATGATTTTTTATGTCTTAGTTTTATTTTTTGAAAGTTAAATGTGTTAGTGTGTATAAAGTACTTAGAACAATTCCTGCAACATGTAAGTTGCCGTGTGTTAGCAGTTATTACAATTGTAGTTACTAATACCACTAGCTACTATTATTGCTATTTTTCTCTTACTATAAAGATGAGCATAGCCTAAGATTAAATCCATTATGTGCTGCTACTAGAGACTTCCATACCAAGAAGACCATTTATTAACTGTGAAAGTGTCAAGTATACAATGGAAATACAAAGAGCTTTAAGCACCATATATTTTTTCTCTTAGCTGTAGACTTTTTGACAAACACAGCATTCACCTCACAATTCTGCCTCCTCCTAGGCTGTCTCCTTCCTTTTTATCTGCACTAGCAGGTGTCCCACCTCTTCATAGATGCCCCAGATCTGCAGAAGTCTTCCATACTTTAATGCTTAGATTTCCACAATATAGATGGAAATAAAAAGTTACACTTCAGTGGGGATCAATATCTTACATATATTGATGCAGTTTTCTATACTGCCTTTCTGAACATATGATCTTTCCTTAGTCTACTATGATACACAAATGCCTAGGAGCTTGTTGTGGTTTTCTGTATGTGTAGACTTGCAAACATGTGCATGCAATGGATGAGAAATGGGATGGACTGTGTGATCATGTTCACAGAATATGATTGTGTACAAGATCAACAGCTTGGTAAGTCAGGCAATGAAGTTTTGAAGCATATTCACAGTTTTAGCTTAATACATCTATCCCCAAAGGTGTAGAATAGAACTGAAATCCACCAAGATTACACAGCAAACTCATGAGTTCCTTTCTCAGTGCTAGAACACAACTGCTGAGGATTATATTTGATTTATCTCAAAGCATTGTGTGCATGGGTCCATCCTCTCCTCAGAAGGGATTAACACTAGCTTTTCGGAGTAAGTTAGTTATTTCAATATTAGGTTGTTATAGAGTGAGGGCATCCATTACATCTACATCTTTCTGCACATAGCTGCTTCCCTTTCTGTTTTTCTTCCATATTGTGCTATAGCTAAAGAGCTGTGCCTTGATTATAAGCTGAACAAACAGGGCTACTTGATCTTGGACTTTCAGCCTCCCAAAGTATGGCCTAACTTAGTTTTCTAAAATTACTAAGCCTTGTACGTTATAATAGCAGAAAACAAAAAGACAATGACCTCAGAAATGTTAAGAGGTAGCTGAGAAGTGGGAAGGGGTGGATGGGGGAACAGGGGGAAGGAAAAGGGCATGTGGGACATTTGGGGGGCGGGGTACCAGGAAATGGGAAATCAAATGTAAATAAAGAATATATCCAATAAAAAAAAAAAGAGAGGTAGCTGAGGTCCCTTTCTTCTCGAGACTAAAAGGGGAAGCAAATGGAGACAACTAGGGAGATTACAAGACATACCATTGTGAACTTTTCATTTCCCCTTCTAGGCTCCAGTGAAAGGGAAGTGGACTTAGAGAACATAGGATAACACTAAGAGTCCATGAGACACAGCACAGCATGGCTAGGGAGACAAGATCCTGGCTTTACCTTTTTGGTAGTTGTAGGCTTCACTTCTCATTCATCCATTACTGATGTCCTGCATCCATGGACTTTTTCTAGAAACCCTCTGTGTCAGGATAAGGAAACTTTCACCTGAGGCTTGTGGTAAAGCAGGCAGGAAGTTGAGAGCATTTGTCAGATCCCTACGGATAGGTCAGTAGCCCATGGAGTCACTGCGCAGAAGGACCTCAAGCCCATATTCTCATCACCTAGACACATTAATCTCTCTCTCCTCCTACTGAACTAAGCTGTGTTAGACATACTCTCCAGTGGCAAGGCTACCCCAATGTTTGAAGCAGCACTGGCCTATGGAACTCATTCATCTTTCTCTTTACTCTTTCAGGCTTCTGGGTAGCAGAACTCTCTGGCTGTTGAAAATCTCTGGTGCTCTCCTAGTTCCAATTTGCTTTGTAAAGCTGATTTACACCAGAAAAAAAAAAACAGAGTCTTATTTAAACACACCCTTGTTGAGAGTAGTTTCTCTGCTCTGTACAACAATTGTCTCTTCTGTTTTGTAGTAGACAGCCCCAGTATGCTTCAGTTCTTTAGTTGACTCTGCACAGATCCTGGCTTAGAAGGTGTCCTCGGAACCCAAACTATTACTGCAGGACTTTAAGGTGGGTGGTAGGAAGAGCTATTATGCCTTCCATTTAAACCATATTGAAGCAACTAATTGGTTTTCTGCTCATTCAGAGGAGGATGTCAGATTAATTATAGGCACAATCAAAGAAACTACATTCTATCTAGACTTATAGGTTATCGTGTAAATTATTTTTCAAGTCCTAATTATTTTTCAAGTCCTATGGCCCAATTGTCACTACTGGGAGACAGACTCTATCATATGAACCTTTGCCAACTCACCAATTCCTAAGACTCTGCCTGTACAAAGGCTTGTAACCACTGTCTGAACAAAAGGAAGTCAAGTGATCATATGCAATCAGTGTGACAACTCAATCATACATGGAGGTAACCATGGTACCAGTTCTTGAAGGAGCACATGTAGGCTTCACTGAGGGAGCCACTATTAAATAAAGATTCCCCTCTGTGTGTGTGTCTCTCTCTGTCTGTCTCTGTCTCTCTGTTTTCCTCTCACTGGGTGCATGTGTGTGTGGGGGTATATTTGTGTTGGGGGTGTATTTGTGTGTGGGGGGTGTATGGTATAGGTTTTGACATGATACTTACAACCTAAATATGAACGCACAATAAAATAACATTTCCATTATTAGAGTCAGTATGAAATTTAGAGGTACATGATGATCTTTATATTTTAAATCTCCCTATCTTATCTCTTTCTTAACACTGTATATAACAGAAGACACAGCTGGTCTGAACTGAGGCCAGCTCTCTCAGATCTCTGGTTCTTCAAGCACATACTGTCTGCTAGCATTTGTGCTAATAAGTGTGTCCTCTTGTACATTTATGACCTCAAACATGAGTATCCAGTCAAGTCTGTCTTCCTGCATTTTAAGCAATAATAGAAGCCACAGCCTTAACCTATTTTCTCGCCTCATTTCTTTACCTGAATAAGCAAAAGGACCTCAGCAAAACTCCAATGTGTTCCCGGTGAAGAGCACAAGCCAATCATACTCAACAAGCCGGCTCCTGAATGTGGTGACTTCTTGGAACCACGCCCATTTTAAAGTAGTCTTAGCCTTTCTGGATAGTCTGGCACTTTCTCTTGTTAAGTGTAATTCACCGGTGATTTGGCAGGGCTCAGTGGGAGGCACTGATACAGGAAGCCTCCTGTGTGCTCTGAGACAAGCATCAGAATCCTACCATTGTACTCCTGAAAATAACACTTAGCTGTGTCATCAGGAGTGCCCTTCTGAGTGCTCTTTGCTTTTGACTGCTGCTCTCTTGAGCTCCTTCAACAGCACATCAAGAGCCTCTTTCTGAAGGCCTGAGACCTCTTTGGTGTCACTTTTTCCCTTTAGTCATATGTATTGGCTGTTCCTGCCTGGGATTGTGTCCGTGATAGTTACAAAACCCTCCATCCTTTCTTTCTCTGCCCTTTGAAAAGACTCCCAGGCTTCTGATTCAAGCTCTGTATGTGGAGCCCTATTTGGAGTCCCTTTATCCAGAAAGGACATCAGTTTCCTCAACAAAGAGAACTGTCATAGTTGTTGTTTTAAAAGTGACTTCTTCCATCAAATGCTGAAATGGAATTTCCCACTTAGTGCATGTATGTTGGCCAGAATGGTTATCTAAGTAACCAAACTCGAACCCAGGTATTTTGTTACAGCAACACAAAATGGACTAATACTCCAAACCAAACTGAGGAGCAGGACACTTATACATGTTCTAGTGACAGCTCCAGCTGATTCTTAGCTTACAACTAGCATTAGCTACCATCCACATGAACACAGACAACATGATTCAAAGCTCAACAGTATGTTATTGTAAGGCTCCTTATCAGACAAAACAATCCAGCAAAGCTGTGTCACACACACTCTCCACAATCTATAAGAAATAATGTTAATTATTGATTTGCTATTTTGAGGTTACTGTGTTTGGAGTTATTTTAGGGAGCTAGAGGCAATCACACAAAAATGGCATGAACTTTGATAAAGTTCTCTGAGAGCCAGAGGATGATTATAAGGTTATATGTAAAGCTTGATACCATGCTAGAGAATCTGAGCTTCTCAGTCAACCAAAGGAAAGATCAAGAAGGAATTTTGAAACATCTTTTAGGACAAGGGATGAAAGATTCTTCATTTCCAATGAGGACAACATATTAAGTCCAACTATAGTGTGATGATTTCAGGATTAATGCTGTAAGCAGTGGTGTTTGAGTGTGGAGGAAAGCCATGTACACTCATTTTAATGGATTGTTTATTGTCTTTATGTTACTCCSAGCTGGTTAGTTAGCTACCTTCCATGTACTCTAAAAACTATTAACATAATATTAATTCAATTTATATCAACATTAAAATCATATATGTAAGTCTTACAATATGTGCAAGACTTAACAATGTGCTTAAGTGCTAAGTAACTTGAAAATATTCCAAGTAAAAGTATTCACTACATATGAGTACATACAAAACACGGAAGTTTAGCATGAGTGTTAATGGCTTTGTACCATTAACACATGGCTGAATAGGAGGGAGCTGTAGAACATCTCCAGAGAAGGTCAGAACACATAGCATTAGCCCAGGAGAAGACCTAAACTCAGGGCCTCACTCATACTAGGCAAATGTTCTTCCATTGACTTCTATTCCTTGCCACACTCAACAATACATACATTCTTAATGTCTACCAGCTTTACACTAGTCTAAACTTCAAAATTCATCAGTGTGACCATATTAAGTCAGAGACAATCTGCATTATTACAAGTCCCAAACTAGCTTTCCCCTAAGTAGCACGCCCTTAAGTAGCATGATAGAAATTAACTCCTCTGGTTTGACTGGTATAGATCCATGTCATAATTAGTCACACAAACAAACAAACAAACAAACAAACTACACATAGAACTTGGTGGACTGGAGAACTCAGAATTGTCATTACATATAAGACGCTTCAGGTTTTTCAGCATCAACATAGAAGGACGTACAGTTTTGCCTCATGTGACCTCATCCTGTCAGTTTCTTATTGCTGAATAACAACTACCTCCTACATCAAATAAAACGTTATGTACCTTAGGAACCACTTATATGGGTCATAATCCTGTGGGTGGACTGGACCCTATGGTGTCTTTGAAATTCAAACCTGAGACTTTGTTGCAGATGCTTTTGTTATGTTTTGATTCTTAAATGACCCTGAAAGGTTACACAGTAAAGGCTTACTTTGCAGCTGGTAGCATTATTCTGAGGGGATGGAAAGTTTAATTAGGTGGGAGCATAATTATGGTAACTAGTGCCCTGTGAGGAGGTTCTGCTCTGGAAGGGAGTATTAGAATCCAGGCACTCTTCCCCCGTGTTTTGTTTCCTGGCTT
>BDUI01005272.1:7247-18167 GCA_002335545.1 Apodemus speciosus
CTTCTTCTTCTTCTTCTTCTTCTTCTTCTTCTTCTTCTTCTTCTTCTTCTTCTTCTTCTTCTTCTTCTTCTTCTTCTTCTTCTTCGTCTTCTTCTTCTTCTTCTTCGTCTTCTTCTTCTTCTTCTTCTTCTTCGTCTTCTCCTCCTCCTCCTCCTCCTCCTCCTCTTCCTCCTCTTCCTTCACAAGCCAAATTTTTATTTCAAATGTAATGCTAGTGAATCAGCAGGAGAGTACAGTACGGTCTTGTCAAGCTTGACTGTGCAGGTAGCTCGTGATGCCCAGTGCTGAGTGCTGGCTGTTTCACAGCAATGCTATAAGACCATCTGCATTTTGGTAATGGAGATTCTCTGAAGTGCTTACTGGGTTTACACCATTCCTGAGCATGAACAAGGGCCCCTGCTCCTTCACTATAGACAAATCCCTTGGGCCCAAAGTTCTTTACAGAGCACCCTTTACAGGAGATTTCCCCTTTTTCTCAGTCAGAGTTGTAGACTCCAGACTCTTCCCACAGTTGGAGCATAGGAAAGAGTGTTTGTGTCAGGGCTTTCCAGCTCCAATGATCTTCTCAGCAGCATACACAGAATCCCCACACCTGGAACACTTCTCAGCACCTCCACATTTCTGGGCAAATTTCGAAGTGTTTGGATTTGTTGTAGGCCTGTGAGGTTGAGCCGTCTCTGGCTTGATGCCCAGCTTCTCACCGAGGTCCATGTTGAACGTGGCAGTGCCTTGGCCTTAACCATAGCCTTTTTTGGTCCATACTTCTTTCCATAGCAGGATTTGCAGTATATCTCTTCATCATGAATCACTACTGTTGTGCTGTCTAAATTTTTCCTTCAAACCATGCATAGAAAGCAGCAGTGGTGGAAGCTCCGCCCATCACACTGTACTTCTTCAGCGTGGTACACGGTTCTCCGGCCCCGAACTTATTTCCACCGCCCCAGACAGGCATTCTGTGTTCTGCAGTGCTCATGGATGTAAGAGGCATCTGATGGAGGGTCCCTCATGAGACCTGAGTGGGAGGTGAGAGCACACGGTGGGCGGAGCTAGCGAGGTCGATACAGAGGAAAGCCTCGGTTGGATCGAGAGCTTCAGTGGCCCTTCTTAGCATTGGACCTTAGTCAAAGAGGCTGAGGTACTCACAAAATTCAGACCATCCTGGATGGTGACCAACAGCATTCCTCCACAGCTTCTACTTMCGTTCCTGCCTCCAGGTTCCTGTCTTTGCGTTCCAGCTCTGACTTCCTTTGAAGATGGATTATGAAGCCCTTTCCTCCCCAAATTGCTTTTTGGGGGAGGTATTTTATTACAGTAATAGAAACCTAACTAAAGCATACACTGTTTCAAAGATACTGAAAAGTGGGTTGCAAGTCAGTAAATAATTGAATTAATTCATATGCCTTAATTTGTCCTAATCAATTTCTTGGCACGGCAGAATATCAGTATTGGATCATAGCACCAATATTTGTCAATGCTAAAGCTTCTCTAGAGGGGCTATCAGACACCATCTCCATTAAGAAAAGACCAGGAATTATAAGGAGGAAGTAATACTGGGATCCATGATAGACCTGAAGGAAATTAATTTTACTTAAATATCTGAAACCTCATTAAAAATAATTTCACAGCCGGGCAGTGGTGGCACAAGCCTTTAATCCCAGCACTTGGGAGGCAGAGGGAGGCAAATTTCTGAGTTCGAGGCCAGCCTGGTCTACAGAGTGAGTTCCAGGACAGCCAGAGCTACACAGAGAAACCCTGTCTCAAAAAAAAATAATAATAATTTCACAAAGACTCAAAGATGGCTATCATTAACCCTGTACTTTTCATCTCAGCCAGCACTCTCTAGTCTATGAGTGATAAGTCCTTGGAAGGTTCACTAGTTTATATGCAGGTTCCTCAAATAATATGCTACACAAATATTCTTGTTCAATATAAATAGGTCTCATGAAAATCTAGTTAAGGTATGTTACAGGGAATATTTAAAAAAAGAACCAGCACATTCCTGCACTTGTGCCAGCAACTCTCCAGTGGGCCGGAGTTCCCGAGTTCCCTCCACTGCCATGCCAGCCCCACGCAATGACTGTCCACCCCACATTCAGCTGCCACAACACCCAGCAACTGGACCAGGTAGAAACAAAATTCTAGAAGCTTATAATTAACTAGTCAGATTTATATGCCAATAAATTCTCATTTATCAAGATGCCAATTGATAATGACAAAAGCTGCCCTCCTAGATTAGACAAATTATCCCAATCATTCTAACCTTTATGATATCATAACTACCTGTGGTTATTAAAAGCCACAAAGGTTCAGGTTCTTCTTCCTATCCATCCGCCTCCATCTTGGCTCCTCTTTCTCTCCTGAGAAGCTATGTCTCTGCAACTCTCAGCTCCGCCTCCTTTTTCTCTGTCCAATCACAGGCCTCCTGCTGCACTAATATTTTAGTGTGATTGGACAGGGAAAATTCTGTCACAAAGGTACTGTCAAGTTCATAACAAGTATGATCATTAGGTTAGTCCCTAATCAATAGATTATGAAAGCACAACTTCTAGAATGCAGCAGTGACCATGTCTGGTTTTCAAAGCGGGCCTTTCATTCTAAAACTTGGAAACCTCTAGAAATGACCTGGACCACAAAATTTACCGCTGCGGATCTACTGCACTATCTTCTGTGCCACCTGCGTCCTTAAATTGATGTTTCTCTAAAACTGATCTCATAATCTCAAGAGGGTTCTTTTTGTGCTTCCAAGTCCACTCACAAATGAGGTAAAGTGTGTCCATGTGATTTGAAAGCTGAGTGGCACTGTGGAGACTCACTGACAGAAGTGACTGCGTTTATGTGTGCCTTTTAAGTGCAGAATCCGGCTACAAAGTTTCAGAGATCAAATTCAATTTTGAGTGTCAAAATTGATCTGTCCTTCTACATCAGATCTAGTATCAGTTGATTCTGTTCTCAGTTCTCACAAGTCAGAGGGGGAAATTGTATCACACTAAGGGGTGCAGAGAAGTGTGGGAATACATTTCTTCCGCACCTGAATGCAAAGTTCTCCTACATGGCAAATCATTCGGAAATCATCTAGCAAAAAAGTAAGAAATTATTTTCAAAGTAAAGCCTAAGCCAGCGAGAAGGCACTGGATGTTTTAAATAAAGGCCTTTTCCCAAAATATAAGATCTCAGGAAAAACACAGACTAATCCATAAAGACTTCTTTATGTAAAAATGAAAATGGTTTAAAGTTTCCAGGCTTCCTTCCTACTGCAGAAAGCATAAATGCTGGTCTAAAGGGTTTCTTTAGGGATATAGTGAAAACAGGTAAATTTATAAGCCACGGCAGTCAATTCTAGCATGATTTGAAAGTTCTTCTGTATCACACATACACACATACACACTCACTCACACACACACACACACACACACACACACTTCAGAAACGAATCTCTTTCACACATATGGAAGAGACTAGCAAGAGAGAGATGGGAGGGGTGGGGAAGGATAGAGGCGACCCACTTGTACACTAAAACTTGACAAATTTATCTATATTAGCTTAGTCGAGCTTTTAGTGAATCTTTTGCGATTAAATATCATGGATTAATCATCTATCAATCTGAATAACGTTATCAGATGACAAAGCAGTTTCACACCACTGAAGGTGAAGTCCTTTCCAGGCTACAGGTGCTGACATCTGCCTTCTCCAGCCAGACAAGTGGTGACTGGGAAAAATGTGGAGCTCACTGCAGGAGACTGGAGTTAGAAGTGTGCACTGTGCAAATGGTACAGGAAGATAAGGAGTGAGATTCTATCATGTGCCAGGTAGCACGGCAAAAGTTATACTAGCCCTTGTTRATTTCATAAATTCTTTCATAAAGGCACGCATGTAATAAGGCTTAAGTTTAGAGATTTTGTGCAAATAAATTTATTATATAGTTAAGCTCTCATACTTTCTAATGAACTATAAACTATAATATAAAACATGAAATCTCAAATATAAAAACAACACAATTATAATTACCTAAGTCCATATATTGAATCCTTCATATGACCTATATAAGAGTTCTTACATGCCAATGTAAGTGAAAGCTGTGCAGTTGTAACATGATATCTGTCTTACAAGTTGGAGTATACCCTAAAACAACAGAAGTACAACTCAGAAAATATACCACTACCATGCTCATTATTATCAACCATTGTAGACAATGTTATTGTATTTGCTATACTCACATGACTGGAAACTCAGAAGGTTTATTTACAACAGTATCACCATAAGCATACAGGCTAAAACAGTTATAATGCCCCTGGGCAGTCAGAATTTTCAGCTCCATTATAATACTATGAAACTATGATCATATTCACAGACTATTGTTATTCCATGGTAGAGTCAGCATTGAGAGGAGTACCATTTGCTCTACATATATGCATATGTATTATATGTGTGTATACACTTAGTCAAGACAGGTGCATTCTCTCAAAGATCTTACTAATGAATAGGTTGCTTAAATTCCACTCACTTTTGATGGGCTATTTATGTGTTTGGATATATGGCTTCTTTTGGGCAATCACCTCATAGTGCAAATTTAAATCGTAAGGCTAAAATCAAGTCAACTAGGGTCCTTAAGAATAATTCACTACTGTCATTTCTTCCAGCTGTGTTGATCCATTTGTGGAATGATCTATGTCAGCACACTGAAGCAGAGATGCAAGAGTCATGGCACTCCTCCTGCACAGCAAGATTGAGCTTGAGAAAGCACAGTATCATCCTCCATGACTGTTTTGTGCCTGTGAGAATTAGGTACCTACTGCCTGATGGGGTTGCTGCTTCTTCACACTGTGCACACCAGACATGAAACATTCATAATACTCTTCATCATAAGCTGCTTTGAACTGCTGCATTCATACACATTTAGTCACTTATTCTACAAATATGACTGGGATTCAGGCTAGTGTTCTACTATGATGTGATGGTGGGAAGTAGCTGACACCAAAAAGCATTCTTCTCTTTTCTCAGTAGTGATAAGTCCTAGCAAGGAGCTGCTCAGCCGGGAATTACACTTCCCAGTGCTGTGTTTTGACTGCCCCCTAAGGGAGGCAATAACTATCTTGAAAGTTTTTTTTATTGGATATATTCTTTATTTACACTTCATTTCCATTTTCCTGGTTCCCTGCCCCCCAAAGGTCCCATATGCCCTTTTCCCTCCCCCTGTTCCCCCATCCTCCCCTTCCTACTTCCCTGTTCCRGTATTCCCCTACACTGATGCATTGGCCTTTCCAGATCCAGGGTCCACTCCTTCCTTCTTGTTGGACAGCATTTGGTAGGTGGATTGTGTCTTTGGTGTTCCAAGATTCTAGGCTAATATCCACTTATCAGCGAGTGCATACTATGGGTAATCTTTTGAGACTGGGTTACCTCACTTAGTATGTTCTCCAGCTCTATCCATTTGTCTAAGAATTTCATGAATTCATTGTTTCTAATGGCTGAATAGTACTCCAAAACTCAGGAAACAGCAGGTGTTGGCAAGGATGTAGAGAAAGAGGAACACTCCTGCAGTGCTGGTGGGACTGCAAGCTGGTACAACCACTCTGGAAATCAGTCTGGCAGTTCCTCAGAAAACTGGACATAATACTACCGGAGGACCCTGCCATACCACTCCTGGGCATATACCCAGAAGATTCCCCAGCATGTAATAAGGATACATGCTCCACTATGTTCATAGCAGCCTTATTTATAATAGCCAGAAGCTAGAAAGAACCCAGATGTCCCTCAACAGAGGAATGTATCTTGAAAGTTTAAATGTGTCCCCTTGCATAATCCAGCTGAGCTGGTTGGCTGTTTATGTCCCTTCATAGAAGTGTGGAGAGAGTCATAGATACTTACCTGAGTGGTTAGATATTGTTTAGCACCTGTTGTCTGCCACCCTGCCTTAATTGCCCTAAACTTCAGAGATGGTATACAATATTTAAGCCAGGGAACACTAGTAGAGGGAAGACTCCATGTGAATGGCTATAGGAAACCCCTCATCTCTGACGCATAAAGACTTTCTGGTTTGGCCTTTTAGAGCAGGAGCACCCACACCTCTGCAGTCACCCTTCATCTGTGCTTTGAAATTAAGCCCAATTAAATCATTGGCTTCCCCAGAATGAACTTGGGTGGATTCATGCCTCAGTTTGTTGTTGATGAAACCTTGGGGAGAAGGTTAGCTTTTGTCTATATCTCCCCCTGAGAGGACTTTTATAAATACCAATCCACTTTGCAGCTTAGGTGGTGGTGGTGCTACCCGAGTAATTTTTAATCATCAGAAARTGACATGATCCACTTCCAGGTCAGCGTGAAGTGAATGGGTRAATTTTACCTTTTTTTCTCCCTTCCTTTTTGATGTTAGTGGGCTCAGAGCCACAAAACCTTAAGCACATGCCCTGATCAACCATGTAGGAAAAAAAAAACAAAAAAAACAAAAAAAAAACGCTGTCCAATCAAAAAGAACTTGAGTAGGAGTATGGTTTTTCAGGGTGATCTTACATTATTGGCTAGTGTCAAGTTGCTGAGAATGCTTAATTTGCATGAAAATGAATTCTAGGTGCTTGCTGACATGTCCTTATAGGGAGAAGCAAGTTTAACCTGTAATTTGGCCACCAGGCTATGAGCCTCCCTCAAGAATGGTAGAGATGGGGGTTGTAAGGTTTACGTGCCCTGGGACATAAAGACCCAGAGCAAAGAGGAAACAGTCTTACTCCTACTAGTCTCAGGACAAGATATTTTGGAGGATTTTGAACACATCTTGACCTCACTCTTGCTCCGGATTGGCTCCCCTAGTCACATGCCTTTCTGGCCCCACACAGTATGATTTCATGAACTTAACATGTTAAGAAGCAAAATGTTCAATAACAATCATGTAGCCTTAGGGATACAACAGATCATAATTGTTCATTTATAGTATCTTCAACATACTGTGTGTGTGTGTGTGTGTGTGTGTGTGTGTGTGTGCATGTCCTGAAATAAATTTGGATGTGTTATAACTCTTTAAATTAGGATACTGTGATGATCCTGCAGCTGAAGGCATAGGTTTGCAATTTTATACAAGGAAATAGTTTTCTAGGTTCTACACCATACATCTGATTCTATAACATTAAAAATCAAATGAATTAGTGTCTAGAAACATTTGAAATGGCATGAAATGAAAGAGAAAAGAGTATAATAATCCCCTAATGATTTAAAACATTAATAAAGTGCTGAATTTTAAATGTGCTGGTAATTGAGCAAGAACGAGTTTTTTGGGAAGGTATCCCAAAGCTCACCCAGCCAAGTCAAAATCCTTCCAGTGATCATTCCATTAGTGCAGGCAGCATATCCTGAGAGGCCAGATTTTATTTTCCATAACAGAGTGGAAAAGAAGGAATTGAATTTTTAAAAAATGAAGTGCTACCCTCTCAGTTTGTAGAGGAATCCCAGTGACCTCTTGAGACCGTTTTCACACTCCCAATCATCTGATTATTCCCTTATAATTTAAATGTGTTCCAAGAGAGCCCTTATCCTCAGAACTTATTTCCCCTCTGTGTGTCAGGGCGCAGTGTTTGCAGTGATTAACTTAACAGGGACTCCTTTCAGACCAGCTCCAGTCTACAACTTTGCTTTCCATTTTAAAGGAGCCAATAGCTTTCCTTTCCCCCAAATTGCAAACCACATATGCTGAGGCACAGGCTTCTGCAACTTTCTTAGCTTTTATCTTCACCATGTTTCAGGCCCATATTTTTTAACAGCATATTGAGCACAGGAGAAAGCAGTCGTCACACATGTGTTTAACTATTTGTCGCTTGCTTTATTTCACCTTTCTGTTAGAGACTGAGACATCAGTTCTAAACAGAGGATTCATAATATTTTTTTTTATCCCACAGAAGGAAATGTGCTACTAAATTTACCAAAAAGTAGCTAATACCTAAATAATAACAGCACTGTAGGAAAAAAACCATAGCAACAATGAAGTTATTTTCTCAAGAGCAAAGGGCTCAGTGGAGACTGGCTCATTGTGAAGGTTGGCATTTGTTTTGACCATTACCTGGATCAACATAACTGCAGGATGAACTGATAGGTTCCTGTTAAATCCACACCAAAAAAGGGTTTTGAAATTGGAGAACAGAAGTGTGATTCCCATGTGTGACAGATGGTATATTGGCCTCCTAAGCCCCTACAGGACTCCTGAGAACATAAGCTCTGCATATAGTGTCTTCTTCTTAGGGCAGGGGAGGTGAGGACAGGAAATTCAGCAGAAATTTGATGTCTTTATGGAGCCGAAGTTTTCAAAATTACAGATCACTTAGATTAAGACTCTGATGGGGTCAAGGACAGCGTACTACCTATTAACATATGACTAGATTCCCCTTTAACAATTTATCAAATTTTGAAACTACACAAAGCAGGAAGCTAAACAGGTAAGCATATGTCCTCTAAGAAACAAAAGAGAAATTCAGCCAAAAAGCAATAGTTCAGAACTTTGCAGACAAACCCATCATCCTCATATTTAGAAGTGGCTGCTAATTCTCCCAGGAGCTAAGGAGAATTGAGGCATGCAAAGACCTGTATGTATAAGTATGTATAAACGTATATAGTTATAAACATGTGTAGATATGTCCATATAGAGTAAGATAACCATAACCATTACTTCAGTGTAACAAAATGATGAATAGTTTTGAAAAAGACAAAGCATTTGTAGGTTTTGGCAATAAACAAGGCAATATATCCAATCGAAACAATTACATCCAATTACAATCTTCACACATGCCAAAGGATATAAATAACTTAAAATATAGCACATATAGGACTACATATGGTTCCTATAATGGTGAAAAGTTTTCCAATGAACAATTATTGATCCATTAAAGAAAGCAGATGTAATGATARAGAAATTTTTCATAGAATCTATAAATCTATAAAAAACGGAAATTCATAGACATAAAGGCATAGTACATGAAATTAAGAACACACCACACAAGTTAATGGATTAGACATAACAATGGAGAGGATTGATAAAGTAGAAGAAGATAACCAGGAAATTTATAAATGAAAGCCTTCAAGAAAAAAATAGAAAATTTGGAAATGTCTAAAAGAAATATATTTTAAAGGTCTAGAATAAGTTAATTATGTTCCAAAAAGAAAGAACAAGATTCTACTTTGAGCCTGTTACTGGACCTTCTATTCCTCAGGCTTTTCTCCATTTCCATCCCTGTAATTCTTTCAGACAGGAACAATTATGGATCAGAGTTATGACTGTGGGATGCCCCCCCCTCCCTCATTTGAAGCTCTGCCTTCCTGCTCAAGGTAGGCTCTATAAGTGTCCTCTCCCTACTGTCAGGCATTTCATCTAAAGTCCCTCCATTTTAGTTCTGTGAGTCTCTCACCTCCCAGGTCCCAAGGCCTGACACTATTACTGAGGCTATGGAGCACCCACAAAAAGGGACCTAGCATGACAGCATTTCTGATGACCCACAAGCAGTTGAAAGAATCAGATGCAGATATTTGCACCCAACCAATGGACAGAAGCAGCTGACCCCTGCTATTGAATCAAGAAAGGCTGAATGAAGCTGAGGGCCACACTGCAGGAGGACCAGCAGTCTCAATTATTCTGGACCCCCGGGATCTCTCAAATACTGGTCCACCAAGCAGACAGCATACACCAGCTGATATGAGGGCCCTAACACACATACAGTAGAGGACTGCCAGGTCTGTGTTCATTCAGAGATGATACACCTAACCTTCAAGAGACTGGAGGCCCCAGGGTGTTTAGAAGTCAGGTGGGATGGGGGTGGGGACATCCACGTGGAGACAGGTGGAGGGGAGGAGGTATGGATATGGAACAGACAGAGGATGGACAGGGGTTAGCAGGGTGGGGAATAAAATATGGAATGTATAAAAATAATTAATAAAAAGGATTTATAATAAAAAAGAAAAAGAGAACAGGAGGAGATGATGACCAAGAGTTTCCTAAATAGTTGAAGATAACTACTTCAAAGTGCATCTGCAAGAAACATAAATTGTTAAAAATATTAGCAAGAACAATCAAATAAACAGTAATTTCTCGACAGAACTTCTAGAAACCAGAGGATGAAATGATAGGTTACATATCATGTGCCRTAAAGCTCCATACCCAAATAYTGCCAGGAGAGAGCTGGCCTCCTAGGAGTGCAGACAAGTCTGTGAGTGCAGGTAAGACCACCATCGCTGCTCAGAGGGACCCACCTGGAACCTTCAGGATACAGGAACCAAGGAACAGCCTGGGATAGGAGCCTTCTGGTTTCCATCTCTGCCTGGAGCTGACTCTGTGCCACAGCTCTCCATACCTAATACCTAAATTCCTCCTGGAGAGAACTGGTCTACCAGGAATACTGACACACAGGCTTGCAGGAGGGACAAACCACAGTCAAATACAGCAACACCAGCTAACCTCAGAGATAACCAGATGGTCAGACACAAGGGCAAGAACATAAGCAACAGAAACCAAGCTACTTGGCATCATCAGAATCCAGTTCTGGCACTACAGAGAGCCCTAGATACYACAACAYACCAAAAAAGCAAGACTCTGATATAAAATCCCATTTCATAATGATGATAGAGGACTTTAAGAAGGACATAAATAACTTCCTTAAAGAAATACAGAAGAATACAAGTAAACAGCCTGAAGCCCTTAAAGAGGAAGCACATAAATCCCTTAAAGAATTATAGGAAAACACAACCAAACAGGTGCAGGAATTGAACAAAACCATCCAGGATCTAAAAATGGAAATAGAAACAATTAAGAAATCACAAAGGGAGATAACCCTGGAGATAGAAAACCTAGGAAAGAGATCAGGAGTCATAGATGCAAGCATCAACAACAGAATATAAGGGTTAGAAGAGAGAATCTCAAGTGCAGAAGATACCATAGAAAACATTGACACAACA
>BDUI01005272.1:27566-40520 GCA_002335545.1 Apodemus speciosus
ACCCTGTTCTTTTGAGACAGGTTTTGACTGGAACCTGATACTCACTGATCAGTCCAGGCTGGCTAGCCAGTGAGCCCTGGGATTTTGCTGTCTTAGTCTCTCCAGCATTCTGATTACTTTGATGTAGATTCTAAAGATCAAGCTCAGGTCCTTATGTCTGCGTGGCAAACACTTTATCTCCTAAGCTATCTCCACAGCTCCTAATGATGAATTTAAAAGAAGTAAAATATAATATGTTGTATATCTCTTGATTGAAGTTTTACATAAACAGTAGTATGTTTTCTCTTATGTTATACAGATTTCTTTTTAATGCTATATTTAATATTTGTTGTTTAGTGGTTTTTAATGTGAGATAGTAATTAGATTTTACTGCCCATTTTGCTTTCTAAAAAACTACTGGTCATACATGAGGGAAATATGAATTTTATGATGGTTTTTCTTCTAGCTGGCTATTTTATTGGACCTAATAACTTAATTCTCATCTTCCATACATTAAAACAAGTTAGCATCTTGGGATCCTTTGATCAGCCTCCTTCTTCATATGAAAATGTATAATGCAGTAGACTTTCTACTTGACTAGTAATTATATTCAGTCAGCTCATGTTTTTGATACAGTCTCTATTTTTTCTAGTATTATTCTTTTTTCATTGTAGTTCCCAATGCTCTCTCCTATCTTAAACAGATTTTAAATACACATTGGAAACAGGAAATTTATTAATATATTAAATTTTTAAAAATGTATGCACTGGCTCTATCAGGTGACCTGGTGTGAGACTGAGGAAGATCCCTCTGCCCTGAATAGCCAACTCCCTTGTGTCCAAAGAATCTGTTCTGAGACTGCCTTGTGTGGCCTTCTTGGGACAATAACAGCTAAAATTCTCCTTGCTGTCTGCATGGTTCAGCCAGCAGTCTGGAGCCTTTGCCCCAGGGACCTGAACAATGTTTTGCTGTGAAATATTCTACTGGCTGTCAATAGGTATGCTGACAAAAATGACCTTCAACCAAGTACACAAATTTAAGTCCTTAAAATTGTTCAATTTTATCTCTGTACCCCAGTTTTTAATTGGGTTTTTTGGGTTTTTTGGAGTCTAACTTCTTAAATTCTTTATAAATTTTTGGATATTACCCTCTGTCAGATGGAGGGTTGGTGAAGATCCTTCCCCATTCTGTAGGTTGCTGTTTTGTCCTATTGACAGTGACCTTTGCCTTATAGAAGCTTTGTAGTTTCAYGAGGTCCCATTTACCAATTATTGATCTAAGAGCTTGAGCCATTGATGTTCTGTTCAGGAAACTGTCTCCTGTACCAAATATGTTCAAGGTTCTTTCTCGTCTATTAGATTCAGTGTATCTGATTTTATGTTGAGGTTCTTTATCCATGTGGACTCGATTTTTGTAAAGGGTGATAATTATGGATCTATTTGCATTCTTCTACATGCAGACTCCAGCAAACCAAATAACCCAATTTAAAAAAGTGGAGTGCAGAGCTAAACAGAGAATTCTCTACAGTGATATCTCGAATGGCCGAGAAGTGCATAAAAAATGATTCAACATCCTTAGTCATCAGGGAAATGCAAATCAAAAGGACCCAGAGATTCCACCTTACACCAATCAGAATGGTTAAGATAAAAAAAAAAAAACTTCACGCAACAGCACATGCTGGCATGGATGTGGAGAAAGGGGAACACTCCTCCATTGCTGCTGGGATTGCAAACTGGTACAACCACTGTGSAAATCAATCTGGCAGTTTCTCAGAAAATTGGAAATAATTCTACCTGAAGCCTCAGCTAYACTGCTCCTGGGCATAGATCCAAAAGATGCTCCACAAGGACACATGCTCCAGTGTGTTCACAGCAGCCTTATTTGTAATAGCCAGGAACTGGAAACAACCCAGGTGTCCTTCAACCGAACAATGGATACAAAAAATGCGTTTCATTTATACAGTGCAATACTATTTATTCAGTTATTACAAACAAGGACATCATGAATTTTGCAGGCAGATGGATGGAACTAGAAAATATAAGCCTCAGTAAGGTAACTCAGACCCAAAAAGGCACACATGGTATGTACTGACTGATAAGTGGATATTAGACATAAAGTATAGGATACTGATTATACACCCCACAGATCCAAAGAAGTTAAACAAGAAAGAAGGCCCAGCGAGGATGATTAAATCTCACTTAGAAGGGGAATAAAATAGKTATAGGAGGCAGAGGGATGGAGGACACTGAGTGGGAGAAGGGAGAGGAAAGGGAAAGTGGGGGCAGGATCGGGTGTTGGAAGAGACAGGAGAGAAGGCCAGAAAGCCAGGAGAATAAATGAAAATCTACAGCTCCTGGGGGTAGGAGGGGTGGGAGCATTTCTAGGAAATACCAGAGACCTAGGATGTAGGAGGCTCACAGGAGTCGATGTGGATGACCATAGCAGAGATGTCTAACAGTGGGGACATGGGACCTGAAGATGCTACCACCTGTAGCCAGGCAGGAACCCCAGTGGAGGCATAAGGACACCAACCCACACACAAAACTTTCAACCCCAAATCTGTCCTGTCTAAATGAAATGCAGGGACAAAGATGGAGCAGAAACTAAAGCAAAGACCAACCAACTTGAGACCTACCCCACAAGCAAGCACCAATCCCTGGAGCTCTGTCATGCTTGCAGTCAGGAACCTAACATAGCTGTCCTCTGAGAGACTCCACCCATCAGCTGATGGAAACAGATGCAGAAAACCACATCCAAACATTGGATAGGAGTGGGGACTCTTATGGAAGAGTTGAGGAAAGGATTGAAGACCATGAAAAGGATAAGAACCCCACAGGAAGACCAACAGAGTCCACTAACCTGGACCCCTGGAAACTCTCAGATACTGAGTCAGTAACCAAAGAACATACATGGGTTGGATTGATCACCCCCACCTCTGCCCCCACATATGTAGCAGACATGCAGCTCAGACTCCATTGCTGCCTTGTCTGGCCTCAGTGGGAGAAGATGATCCTAACCATGCAGAGGCTTGGCATCCCAGGGTGGGGGGTACCCTCTCGAAGGAGAAGGGGAGGGGTGGGAAGAGGGACTCTTTGGGGAGGGGAAGCAGGGAGCAGGGAGCAGGGAGCAGGGGCAGCATTTGGGATGTAAATAAATAAATGCTTTAAAAATCAGAATAAAGTTAATAAAAACATTTTTTAACTTTTTCTTTTCTTCCCCCACCCCCATCTTATGTCTCAAAACATTCAACCTGTACCTGAGAGATTAAAAATCAACAGGATCCAATTATTTTACTACAGAGACTTAGAAGATTATCCTATTAATGACATTGTCGCCCAGATAACGCTGTGGACAGTGTTAAAACTTGAAGTACTACATGCTCATAGTTACAAATGTGTGAACTAGGATTGGGAGATGGATCAGTTGGTAAGGTACTTGTCAAGAAAGCATAAGGACCTGAGTGACAGTCTTAGGATACATGTGAAAATGCCATCACTGAAGATACAGAGACAGGAGGATTCCTGCAACTTACTGAGCAGTTCACCTAGCCTACTTGGCAAGCTCTAAGCCAATGACAGACTCTGTCTCAAAAAAAAAGCCTGACTTCCACTTTCCACACACATAAACGCACGCACACACACACACACACACACACACACACACACACAAAATACTCAAGGTTTGATGTCTCCTATGTTTAAATATAAAGAACAGTGGTTATTTCTTTTTGTTGTTTGTCTTTTGTTGTTGTTGTTGCTGCTGCTGCTGCTGCTGTTGCTGCTGCTGCTGCTGCTGCTGCTGCTGCTGCTGCTGCTGCTGCTGCTGCTGCTGCTGCTGTTTCAAGACACGGTTTCTCTGTGCAATAGTCCTGTGTCTTGGAAATAGCATTGAACTCACAGAGATCTAATTGTGCCTGCCTCTCCACTGGTGGGCTTAAAGTCATGACCACCACCACCTAGTTTTTGTTGTTTTGTTTTTGTTGAGGGGTTGTTTGATGCTTTGTTGGTATAGTTGTTTTGTCCTCATGTATGTCTGACGTGTGTGCCCGATGACCACAGAGACCAGAAGATGTCACTGGATCCCCTGGAACTGTAGTTAGAGATGCTTGTGAGCTGCCATGTGGGTATTAGGAATTGAACCTGGGACCTCTGGAAGAACAGCAAGCACTCTTACCTGCTGAGCCATCTCTCCAACCCTCTCTGTTTCTTAAATAATGAAAGATAGCAAAGGATTCAAGTCACACTCAGCGTGACTCCTCATACAAGTTCTTGGACAACAGTATTGAATCTGTCTGTCTTGGTTGTCCTCATGTCACTGTGGCTTAGCCTTGAATGACTGTCCTAGCTCTCCAGAAGGAGCCACTGATTTCTTAACAGATTTTTCGCATGAACAAACATGTTCTTTCTTCATCACAATAACAAGGCTCCTGAGGCTCCTGCTCCAAACAAATGAAGAACAGAGTCACATGGTAAGCCTGGCAGAAAATCACCTTTACAAAAAGGAACTCAAAGCATGGTCAGTCTCATGGGGTGATAGTTTTAAAACAAATTTCACTGGGAAGCCATAAAAGTACAAGGAGTAGGGGAACTATCTGCATTTAGAAATGGCAGACTTCTTCCAACTGTAATTAACATTTAAAAGACTTTCATAACCATTCTATTCAAATATACCACCTTTGTAGCCATAGTAACTCTTTTATATTTAGCTTTGATTGCAGCTAGTCTACTTGAGCCATTCATTTCATCTGCCTCCTACAGTACCTGGTTTCTTTCCCCTCTGTTCTTTCTAATAGAATCCATTTTCTTCTAATATATCAATTCTTCCTAAAGGATGAGATAGAAGCAAAATAAGCCATCATAATAAGGGTCCAGACAAGAGAACCATTCCCTGCACTAACAGGGAAAGTTAGAAGATGCTATCTGCAGACATCCACTTGAAATGCAGTGCCTTTCTCTTCATCTTTGCTTCTGGAATAATAACCAGGTTGCTAACTCAAGTCTTGGAACTCTGAAATTCAAGATTGAGGCCAGCAGGACTTTTTTCCTCCAAAAAGGACCAGGATCTTTTAAGTGCCTCTTCTATTTCTTTTTATGTATGTGAATACAATGTCAAATGAGATATGAGACATAATATAAAATTTGTATTTCTCTCTGTTTCTCTTTTTGTGCCTGTATCACTATTTGATTTTGTCTTTATAGACATATATATTTTATTTTATGTATGCCAATGTTTTCTTCCATATTTGTATATGAATCACATCTGTGCTTAGTGATCATACCAGCAGGCCAGAAGAGGGTGTCAGCTTTCCTGAAACTAGAGTTAAAATTGGAAACTTTCATGTTGGTGCTACTAACCAAACTCAGATCCTCTGCAAAGCAACAAGTGCTATCAGCCACTGAGTCATCTCTCCACCACTTGGAATGTAGTTTTTAAATAAAGCTGTTCTGTTTGATAGCACTGTTGGGTGGACTTGTCATTAGATGAATGACTCAGCATTGACGTGCTGTCGATCACAGTCTGTGTCAAGGTGGGACAGATAAGAATGGCTCTGATTTTACTAATGACCTAAGTGTAAAATACAAGTAAAGAGCACAAGTCAATATGACGCATGACAGAATCGATGCTTGTCGATACTTTCTGTGATAAATAGTGGCGCTTCCAGGTAAGGCCGTTCCCTCATTGACATCATTTCATCACATGCCATGCTGTGATGACAGGTGTCAAGAAGAGTCTGTTGCCAAAAGCGTAATACATTAGTGTCTTCAATCAGTATGTCAAATTACTGTGCCAGCCTTAGCCATTCAGGCCTTTCTTTAAACGTTAGAGAAAGCACCGGCATCTCTGATAAAATGTCATTTATTTAAAAGATATCTCCGAATACCTGAAAGTCAATTTACATAATATATCAACAGGATGTTAAAAGAACAAGAATTATAATAATCTTAAAAGATACAGAACTACTACTTGATAAAATCAAGCTAAAAATAGTCAATAATCTAGGAATAATAGGGCACTTAGCCAATGTGATAAAGGCTGTCCCTGTAAACCTGTAACAGCACTGTACCAATAATGAAAGACTGTGTGTTCACCCTGAAGTCATGAATAAGACAGCTCTCACTACTTCTATTCAGCATTGCAGTAGAGGTTCTAACTACTCCAAATAGGGAATAAAACTAAGTTACTCTGAATAGAAACAAAGAATTAAACTATTACAAATGATGATCATAGATGTGAGAAACCGTAGAAGATCTTCAAAAAATCTATTACAATGAATAAATGGGTCCAGTAAGGTGAGGATATAATGTATATTGATAGAATATTAATTAATAATATCTATGTTAGATAGATAGATATCAACGTATCTCCACATACCAACAATAAACAGTCCAAAACTGAATTAAAAAAGTAATTCCATTTATAACAGCACTAAACAGCATAAACTAGTTTTAACGCCACTAAAAAGACACAAAATTTATTAAAGGAGTAAGCAAATGCAATAATTCTAATCTAAGAATTGAAAGATGTATATTKTTAAGACCATATATCAATTATGTTCTCCATAAATCAATTATGAATTATGAATTTTCAATATTGAATTATGAATTCAATATAAACCCTTTAAAACTTACAGTTGGCTTCTTGGCAGAAGCTTATCTTACAAGTCATATGGGAATATTAGAGAGACAAGATGGAGGTGACAGAAACGATAGAGAAAGCTATGGATGGAGTCACAATCCCCAATTCTCCTCCTTGGGTCTTCCAGACCACACTCTATTGTCAGCATCATTTCTTCTTTATGAAATCTAATTTCTTCATAAGACAATTGAATTTCTCATTTTTCAAAGATGATATGAGTTATGTCTCAATAAGTATATTTTAATGCTGAGCTCATTGAAAAAATTTTCAAATATACAGCTATCTTATTTTATAACTTCTAATAATGGTATAATTTCCATCYGCTTTTCAGCTTCAACAGTATAAATATTTAATTGAAGTGAATATACAGTGTTTCTCTAAATTTTAGAATTCTGTTTCCCATATCTTTAGATATATTTGCTTACTGTCCCATTTATTTGATGAATAAATGTAAAGTTATATAAAGTAAATGAGAAATTACCAAGAAAACATCCATTAGACTGATTTATTTCATAACCCAGAGGAAACTGATGGATGACTAAACACTGCCAGGTCAAAACATGCAGGATTTTTAAAAACCATAGTTAAAACCCAGATGTTATAGTAACATGACATTATCACATCTGTATAAAGATCAAAGGGTTTTATGTCAATAGATTTGACTGCAACCATTTTTGTCAGACATCACCAACAAAGATTTGCACTGAACTGCAGAGCCAAGGAGTTGTCAGCTTCCCAAGATTAAAGAGAAAACAAACTTCCAACTGCCTTCAAGGTCACTGAATTTTTCATTTAAAGGGATTTATTCCACATCCTTACCCAGCACAGTTGAAACGTCATCAGTAATTCTTGGAATGTTTCTGTCTTGATTCCCTCCTCTCTAAGTACCACTCTCATTCTATAAAACATGTCTAACAAACTAAGCAGACGAGTAGACTTGTGCCCGTGTCTGCAACATTCACTTGGTAAGCTCCCGTTAAATATTCATGCCCCAAACTGTGCACTGGTTTAAGACTTTTCAACTGCTTTATTTGTTTTTTCCCCCCAAACTTTTGAATGTTTCTATTGCTTCCTTGAGTGTGTGTGTGTGTGTGTGTGTGTGTGTGTGTGTGTGTGTGTGTGTGTGTGTTATGTGTGGCTCTGTTAATCTGCATGGCATGTGTGTGGGTCAGAGGTAGATCTCAGGCACTTTCCTCAGTCACTTTCTTCTTTTTTTTTTTTTGAGACAGGAGCTCTCACAAATGCTAGAGCTCTCCATTTAAGCTAGAGTGGCTAGCCAGGGAATTCTCTGGCCAGTCCCCATAGCTGGGTTTTTAGATGTATGTTCCCTTGCACAGCTTTTAACTGGGTGCTAGAAATCCTAAGGAATGACTCATGCTTATCAACAAGCATTCAAATTGTTGAGGTACCTCCTAGCCTTATTTCACTAATCTTAATGTTTTTAAAATGTTTTCTTCTTTACCACTGGCCTCTAAATTCCCTTACTTAACATCATCAAATTTTGAAGAACATATTTCCTAGTGTACTAAAATATTAGTTCACTATTTTTTCTTCTAATTATTTAATTCTGTATTACTTTTTTATTATTTTCTTACATCTGAATGATTCCTATTTACTACATATAACAGATACTGAAAAGCACCAGTAAATATTGTGACTCCTTCCTTCTGGAGGTCAGTATGTAATAATGTGTTATAAATTCTTATATTCTCATATAGGAATAGAAAATCTTATGATTTTTGAACTAGAACTCAGACTATTCAAGTACAGTAATAACTAAAATGCAATGTGATTCTCACAAAGAGCAGAGAGTTTGTCAAGAATTCACAGCACATCCCCACTGAGTCCCGGATTGGCCACCTAGTCCCTGAGTTGTAAGTCTTAGATATTGCATGACAGGTAGCTCATTTATCAAGGTTTGTTAAGATAGCTTACAACATGAATGGAAGAACTCATGCATGATACTTATAAAATAAACAATGCTTTTCCATTGTTGTTATAATAAATTTTCCAGGTAGTACAAAAGTATTTCAACATTGAACAAGAAATATGGCTATGAACTATTGACCCTAACCCTGTTTGAGTCTTTCCTTATAGAGGATAAGAGAATTGTTATTAACAAAATACTACTGTGCTCTGTATTTACTTGGTCTGTGGACACCTGACAAGAATGAAGATTATTTAAAGAAAGATGATGGCTCTTCCTTGGTGCTTTTGTTAAAAACTTTCACCAAGATAAAGCTAGCAGTTCAGTGGCACTTCCTATGGACTAACAGTCAGGTAGATTGGGCTGAGGATTCCCCAGAGGTTAGTGAGAGAAAGAGATGAATCTATGGAAACATGCTAGTGGCAAAGTTTCACCCTCCCCACCTACCTGAGTGTGAGAAAAACATACATTCATGAATTCCTAGATGGTTTCAGGGAGCACAAAAATATACCTCAGAGTAGACAAAAGCCTCCACCTACACCATTTTGTGTAGAGTCATATCCATTCTAGTAGTTTTATACTAAGAAAATAAAACAGAGTAATGCAAAACATGCATGCATCACTTCCCAGACAGTTCCAAGGAGCAAAAAAATATACCGCAGAGTCAACAAAAAGTCTCCTTCCCACACTGTTATGTGAAAAGTGATGTCCATTCCAGTAGTTTGAAAATAAGAAAGTAATGAAAGAATTGTTAAATGAATTACGCAACCCACACATAGGGACAAAACAGCCAATTAAAAGCAAAAATTTCCAAGTCTCTAACAGCCTGACTGCCTAAAGATGGACCAGTGGTTCTCAACCTTCCTAATGCTGTGACCTTTCATACAGTTCCTCATGCTGTGGTGACCTCAGCTGTAAAATTATTTTCATTGCTACTTTGTAATTGTAATTGCAATTGTGCTACTGTTATGAATCATAATGTAAACATCTGTGTTTTCAGATGGTCTTGGGAAGCCCTTATGAAAGGGTCATTCACTCCCAAAGGGGTCACAATCCACAGGCTGAGAACCACACATCTTATACAAACATCTAGAGCCTAACTCCTAAGGTCATTTCAAACTGCCAGTCTCTAGAGATGGCTGCTGGTGTAAATATTACTTCTTAACAAATTAGCCAGCAGCCAGCCAACCTGTGGCTGCAGATATGGAGACCACACCTCCAGCACATGAGAACAAACCAAATAACACCCTCTCAACTACAGTAAAAGACTCCCATCTCCCTCCCTGTGGCACACTCGCATGGGCTGCACCAGGTGTATCTGTATCATACAAACTTTCTACTTCTGCCTTTTTCTGTGGATGCTTCAGTAGCTTGCCACCATCCTCTCTGCCTGGCACATAGGGGGCAGCAGTCTGCAGCCCTTTGGACAAGGTAGCCATCAAGTAACAGGAGCACCAATGCATGTCCTCTTCATCCAGGGCAAAAGTATGAGAAAATCCTGTTCTGAAGACAATTTCATAGAAAACTAACCCAATAGATTGCTCAATCCAAAACTAAAATTAACTATTCTATTGCAAACTGTAATGATGTTTTGGAGAAATGAGGAGAAAATGCAAGAAACAATAGATGATATTTTTAAACTCAGTGATGTTCCAGCAAAGTAAGTTGTAGTTATGAGAAGTCTACTCTCCTGCTTGGAAAAATAGCCAAAGAACAGGACAAATACTGGGAGGGGACACACCCTGTGACTTTGGTGGCTAAGAGTTGGGAGAGGAGATATCTTGGAACGTCAGTGGCTAACAGTGGGAAGAAGGCATGCCCTATGTGATGGTTTGTATGTGCTCAGCCCAGGGAGTGGCACTAGTAGAAGGTGTGGCCTTGTTGGAGTAGGCATGTCACTGTGCGTGTGGGCTGTAAGAACCTTGTTCTAGCTGCCTGAAAGCCAGTCTTCTAGTAGCACCTTCAGATGAAGATGTAGAACTCTCAGCTCCTCCTGCACCATGCCTGCCTGGAAACTGCCATGCTCTCACCTTGATGAACCTCTGAACCTATTAGCCAGCCCCAGTTAAATGTTTTCCTTTAATAAGACATGCCTTTGTCATGGTGTCTGCTCACAGCAATGAAACCCTAAGACACCGTAGCACCTCAATTCTTTGTACATTATCAGGGCTGGAATGATGCGAATGTGAGCAAGCTTACTTTTTTCAAAAAGTAACTCTAATGTGATGAGTTGAACAATATCCCTTCCTTTTTAAATCTGCATCCCTCAGAACACAATCCTTTAAAAAAATGTTTTGCAAACAAAATTAGTTAAATGTTATTTATTAAGAGCAGACTTTAAATCCCAGCGATTGGCTTCTGAAAGAAGATATGACAATACAGAGAGACACACGGAAAAGTCAAGAGGAAGAAGGCAAAGAATGGCAAAGATTGATGAAAGCTGCCAGAGGCTAGGAAAAGCCATCAACAAAACCGTCCCCTGCAGCCAGGATCATGTCAATACCTTGGTTTCAGACTTCTCACCTCTGGAACTGTGAGAGATTACGTTTCTGTTGGTTTAAGGCACCAAGTTTGTGGGGATCTTGCCACTGAAGGCAACCCAAACAGAACGTTAAAAATAGAATTGAAGTGAGGTAAGGAGACAGAGGGGAGAGAATCAAGAGGTCAGATCCCTGTGGCGTGCAGAGCATCATATCATCATCAAACATCATTAAACATCATTAAACACAAGCATCTGTGCTTGCTGGGTGCCATGATGAAGTCTAAAGGGAGGCTGCTTCCCRAGATCAGCTGGACCAGCTTCCCACTACCACTGAGGGGATGGAAAGACTCAAGCAAAGAGCCAGGAGCTGGTTTTGAGCTTTCAGGTCTATATCCCAGGGCATTGCCCCCCAGTGCTCCTTTCTCCCTCCTCCCACACTTTTCCTGAGCCAAATTCAGGCCGGCAGAGAATTTCCTAGTGTGCAAGATGAATAATAATCAAAGAATACTACCTATATTCCACAAAATATATACAGAATAATACATAGGAGAGATGGGAAAAGAAAATCCCAAGGAAAAAGGAAGACAAATAAGATACAGAAAAGAAATTATAAAAAACAAAATCCAGAAGGGCCAGTGAGATGGCTCAGATGATAAAGGCACTTGTCACCAAGCTCGATGACCAAGTTTGATCCCAGGACATAAATGGCTGAAGGAAAGAGAGAACCAGTTGACTTGAGTTGTCCTCTGCCCTCCCCTCATGTATTCTGGCATGATGTGTGCACACAAATGCATGAACACACGAAGCAGATGAAATATAAAGAAAAAGAGAAAGAAGTTACTGGGGAAATATTTACCTCAAAGAAAGAACATTATGATGTCCTTTTCTGAGTGTAAGAAGCTGAAAGCACAGCTAACGGAAAGTGACAYGGAGAAACAATATAGTGATATAAAAGTATGAGGCAGATGAGCTGAGAAGAGAAACCAATTATAGTAAAACTAAAGGAAATAAAAATCCAAATAGGACTTGAAAAAACCCCAAGAGCCTTTCTCAGTGGTTAAAAGCACTGGCTGTCCTTCCAGAGGTCTAGAGTTCAATTCCTAGCAACCACATGGGGGCTCACCACCATCTCTAATGGGATCTGATTCCATTTTCTAGTGTACATGAAGACAAAGAACTCAAATGCATCAAAATAAATGAATAAATAAATCTTAAAAAATAAATAAGAGCCTTGCTAGAAAAGCAACTGCCTGGTAGAGGACTTGCTTAGTATAGGCGAGGCCCTTAGTTCAATATCCAGCAAGACAAAAATAAATAAGTGAAAAAGTAATATGAATTCAGTAGCCTGCTACATTGGTAAGATACTCCCTCAAGGAAAGAAGTGGCTTCTGTCTGGCATTCTGACCAGAATTCTGATAACAAATGTATGTTGCTGTAAGAAAGAAACTTTATAGTATGTGTTATAGTTGCAACAAAAAACTAATAGCCTCAAGATGGGGCTGACCATTTGACTTGGTGTCAAATGACAGATTATGTCTTTAAATTCTCTACTGTGAGAAATGCAATATAGCTGGAGGATAACACAAGGATCTCAAAACAGCTATTATAGATATGATAAAGGAAACCTTAAAAAGAGAGGGAGAGAGAGAGTGTGTGTCCATTGTGAAAACTGAAAACACAAATGGTGGAATGCAATGAAGTAGAAATAGAATCAACAAAGAAAGCCCAAACTGAGGGAAAGCTGGAAATTAAAAATTAGAAACAAGCCTTTAAATCCAAATCTTGTTTTTCTGGTGTGTTGGGGTATCCAGGACTTGCTGTGGTTGGAGAATTAGGTTCAGATGCTGCCATATTGCCTTGATTTCTGTTAGTAATGTTCCTATGTTTGCCTTTTGCCATCTGTTTATCTCTGGAGTTAGTTGGTCTTGTT
>BDUI01005273.1:47953-73038 GCA_002335545.1 Apodemus speciosus
ACACACACACACACACACACACACACACACACACACACACACACACACACTAGCTTATTTTTATGTGCTTCTTACCTCAATTGCTGGATATTACAAAGCCTCCCAAGGCTAACATGCTCTTATCCCACCCCAGCTCAAGACCTCTAATTCTGCCCTTTACTTAGTTCGTCCAGATTGGTCACTCAGTTACCTTTACTCTTACCTCAACATCTTAAATCTGCCCTCAGTTTAGTTATGTTTCTAATCTCCCACCTGTTACCCCCATGCCCGGTTAGGGAAGTGACAAATGACAACGCCAGCCTAGCTCTCACATGTCTGGTGGTTCTGTCTCCCTCTGAAGCATGGTAAATCCTTTCCTCTCTCCTTCATCTGCTAGCCTGCCTGGAATATCCTGGAAGTCCAGCCCGTTCCACACAACCATTGGCTACTAGCACCTTTATTGACTGAATAAGAACCACTTAGGGACAGAACCTTCAGTATTCACATGCAGATTCCCAATCAAAGCATCAGAACCACCCCTTRCAAAGTAGAATAATTTAAGTTGCATTCTAAGAAAAGAAAAGCCTAGCTCTATGACCAACATATTTGCAAATACATTTTTGAGTGTGAGTCTTATTTTTGGAAGCATTGGGCGGGAGTAAGAACCAGGTCTTCACTTCTACATATGGTTTTAATGTCTGTAAGGTCAAATTATTTTTTTCAGTCTCTTATTAATTAAACAGGGATCTTTGGGGCCTTGGAATCCAATGAGTGATAGAAATAGGTAGATAGAATGTTGTTMGAGATACCTCAATAAAGCAGCTTTAGCTATGGCCACTGTCCTTCTTGTGATTCTCKATTTCAGATGTTGTACATACAAGTTTCCAAAAGAACAAAGCTTTGGCACCCGACTATGTAAAAGATACTTTTTGATCCAAAAGAAATAAGAGTTAAATTTGATCCAAATTTGAATGGCCATGGCTGGAACACAAATTCAAATTGTCCTTGAATGAATAATAATGAGAGCTATTGAGTGATTAAGAAAACTAAACAAAACCCCAAATATGATCCTAAGATCAATGCAGCCCAATATTCTTAATATGCAAAATTCTCTTTCCATAAGCACAGGATCAGATGACCATTCTCCTCAGTATTAAATATGGATGTTAATTCTTCAGAAAATTTATTCCAGTTTTATGTGCATTTGATGACAGTGTGTGGTRTGGTGTGTATATAAGTGTGTTTGTGTGTATGTGTGTGTTCATGTGTATATGAAGACCTGAGGTTGATATTAGGCATCTTTCTTGATTGCTCCCCACATTTTTCCTACTGAGGTACTCCCTACTCTGAACCTCCCAAATTTGATTCCTTTGATCTACCTGTAAAGCTTAACCTAGGGATCTTCTATCTTTGCCTACCGAATCCTGAGTTGACAAGTGAATCACTTTTGGGTATTAGGTTCTCCACTCTTGTCCTCACAAATTTGTGCAGGAATGTCTTTATTGACTTATCTTCTAGCTTTTCTTCAGAGATTATTGTAGTCAGAGGTAAAAAGCTGCTCCTAATCTTGAGGCATTTATCATTTTATTTTTTTGCTTAGTTTTTTGAATGTTTGTTTACTTGTTTGATGGACTGATTGATTCTTCTCTCATATATTACATCCCGACTTCAATTTCTAACCCTTTGTCTCCTCAAAGACCCTTTCCACCTTGCCTCTCCCTCAGATCCATCTTTCTAGGCTTTGATTCAAGAAAGAGAAGGCCACTAAATCAAGACACTTATCCTATAAAAGTATCCTGGTTTGCTTTCTGTTACCAGAATTAAATACTGATCAAGAACGAACTTGGGAATGGAAGAATTTATTTGGCTTACCAATTATAGTACATCATTGAAGGAAGACAGAGCAGAAGACAAAGGTAGGAAATCACAGAACTGATGGAGACACAACAGAAGAATCCACTTAGTAGCTTGTTTTATCTGGCTTGCTTGTCTACATTTTAAAAATAACCTAGGCCTATTTGTCCAGGAATAGCTTCAGCCATAATGAGCTAAGAAAACTTCTATCCATTAGCAATGATGAAAATGTCTGAAGACATACACATAAGATTGAAAGAGTTCCTCAATTGAGAGTCCCTCTTCTCAGTTCTGTCTAGGTGTGTGGCAAGTTTATAAAAATATAATAATCCTTCCCCTCATCAACTTTAACATTCAGGCATAGCATTTTAACCCATACCTTATTCATTTGTTAGACTCAGTATCCCATGTTAATATTATAATATATTGCAATCTTGCTTTCTAAAATATCAGCCTTTTAAATTTTTCCTACAATTTAAGAGTATAAGCTCTCTGTAAAAACCAAAACTCCCTTAACTATAAGCTCCTGCAAAATCCAAAATATATTATGTAACATTCTTTATTCTCAGAAGAATAATGGAAGTTACAACTAGATCAAAGTGGAACCAAGATATTATACCATAGATAGGTCTGATATCTCGGACTCATTCATGGCTTTTTGAGATCCAGAGGGTTTGGTATCCCCATCTAGAAGATATGCCATTTGTAGCAACTCAACTTCTTTAGTAGACTCCGGCCAGCTCTCTACACATGGTCTCCTCTTCATGCTTGGCAGTCCCTGCACAGTGTTAGCATCTCCAATACGCTGAAGTTCTACTACAACTGAGGGTACACCTTTACCATCCCCTACCTGGGCTCCCTTCAGGGAGACTCTGACCCTGCCACATAGTGCCAAACCTTAGCTATTCTGAGGCTCCTATTCCATGTGAGGGACTCTGACATGTTATCAAATTCAGCTGATAACTTGGGATGTGTTCTTGCTTGGTCCACTCTAAATAATACCTTTTGTGTGCTGATACTAAGGAGGTTTCACCTCAATAATACTCGTCTCTTCTCAGTCACAGTCATTTTTTAACCTCTACCTAACCAAAGACAAAGGTAGTAGTAAACAAAGATTTCACTTCCAGATTCTTAATACATAATATCACAAGGCAACCCTAGTACAGTCTTGAAGGACTCTAAAAATTCCTTTAAAAAGTTTATAAGCCAGGYCTCTATTATCTGCACCATCTCAATATTCTTCCAAGCTTTCATAGAGCAGTCCATTAAGATTTGAGTACTCAATTAATTTTGCAGACCAAACATTAAAAAAAATTCTATCCCCATTCTATTCCCCCCAAAACCCTCACCCAAATCCAGGACTATCACAGCACTATCCTACTTCCTGGTATAAATTTTTGTTCCTGTTTACTTTCAGTTGCTCTGAGAAAACACTGACTAAAAAAAACTTACAAAGGAGGGAGGGACTTATTTGCCTTACAGATTAAAGTCCATCATTGAGAGAAGCCAGGACAAGTGTTAAATGCTTAATTCACAATTTGATTTAATATTTACCATGTATGTTTGAATTATTTTTGACATTTTTTGGGCTACATGCTGAGATCTCTTTTCAGGAAACCAGAAAGGAAAAGTTCCTTGTGCATAGGGAGTCACATATCTTATCTCCCATTTGTCCTTGATGATGTCACCAAAATCTCCCTGAAAGCAATATCTAGCCTATAACCTGCTCTAAGTAAAACATGTTTAGAATGATAGTCATGGATGGCAAATAATTAACAGCTGGCATTCCTGTTATACCCTTGAAGTGACACCATGTATCCAAGGCCTTGACCGCAACTCTATGCCTATATTAAGATTAGTTCTTCTAACCTTTTGAACCACAGTTGAATAGTAAATCACTGAAGGTGAAAAAACTATAATATTTTGGGTAAAAGCCAAAAATATCAAAGTGTGCTTCAGTGGGCCATAAACTGAAACCAGCTTTTCTTGCCAGAAATATTTCTATCAAACTATTGAAGTAAAGAAAATTCATTTAGACTTTTAGCAATTACAACCATAGGGACACTTCAAAGTCAGCTTCTAATTCAATAATTAATCAGTTGATTTTTAAGAATCTATCCTTTCCAGTGTTTAATCCTAGGTGTTATGTTCAATTTGCATTCAATAGATTTATACTTTTGGAACATAAATTATTTCTAAAYTTAACAATGATTCTGTGATCATTATGATATATCTTTAATTCCATACATACAAAATTTGTCATTATTGTTATCAAAACATTAATTGTTCTAATTTCTGTAAGGTAATCCTACCTATCTAATAGATATTTATGCTTTATATTGCTTTCACATTGAACATAGCCTTTTTGCACCCTTTCTCCTGTGGCTATATTTTTGACATTTAGTCTCCTAGACATAACCTCTGATGTAAAAGCATGTGCACATTTCATTCATTCATTCATTCATAAAATAACACTTATTGGGAAACCAATATATATATATATATATATATATATATATATATATATATACTTGGGACACTGTATTGATTATAGAGGAATAAATTACATATTCTTTAAGATCATGAAGACAATTTTTCATGAAAGACAACATTGTACATGATGAGAGTCTATATTTAAAAATAAGAATGAACTGTTTCATTTATTCTTATGGAAAAGAGCAGAGCACCATTGAAATATTGAAGTGAAGTGCTGATTTTGATAAAATAGGTATAGCCTGTTTGGATGGAAGAATAACCACAAAGGATGGATTTTAAAGAGCTAAGCATTTGAGGTTGGGGAGAGAATATATGGAGAGAGTTAGCTGGGCTTGGAAGCAATGTGCATCAACAGCACTTGGATTCTTCCAGGAACAGAAGGTAATCCTCTATGGTGGGAAGTGACTTAGAAGAAAAGCAGGAAATAGTTAAATAAAGATTTGAATTCTTGCTAAACATTGTTTTTATTTGGCACTCACAACAAATCTAGAAAGCATATATTTTAGTTCTCCCCATTTTACAACGCAAGGAACCTAAGGTAAAGAATAAGAGACCAACTTGCATAGGTCTGCATTAAGACATGACAGAGCATTAACTTGAATGTCAGAGTTTTGTGCTATAATCCACTGCATCTGATTGCCTTGGCATAGGAGAAGGCAAGAAGTTACCTGTTCATGCAGAGAAGCCATTGCTTAGCACAAACTGTATTTTTTCTAATCACAGTGATAAGCTTAGAATCGAAAAAAGTGATCTGTCCTGCTGAAGCTTCATGAAAGTTTTAGGTGAAGGAGTAGATAAATTTCCACTGGTCCAATCATCACTGTAAGGCAGCTGAATTGGAATCATGTGAACAGACCCTACACTGGAATAAGAAAAGGAATGTTGAAAAATGACTGATGAGAACACTCAATTTTTTTCTATTGATGCTGACTATGTGAAGTACAGTGAAATTAAGGGATTACTACAGGAAAGAAAAGGAAGTGTTCACTGAGTATATTAGCTTTTTTTTTCAAATAATGGGGTTCATGAAAATGTATTTAAACCCTAAGAACATGCTATATGATGTGCCCTTTGACTTTCAGGTAAGTTTCAGTCTATGAGTAGTGATAGGGTTTTAAAAGGACAAAAAAAGGAAAATTGAATGGATAGTTCTTTGCTCTGTCCCTGTTAAGCAGCCATACCTCATTCACACTTTATGTCTGACTCAAGAGTCATTTTATCTCAGGCATTTATGCCAGGGACCCCATCATATTTCAATTCTACATACTTTGGTCAAAATTTGGATTTCATATATGGCTACCTCCCTGCTTCAAGTGCTGATAGGATGTCTTCTTAACTAGAGTTATGGTAAATGCCTAATAGTATGTAACTTTAGTCTTTGTTCATTAGAAACATGAAGTGAGTTTTTTTTTTATTGGATACATTCTTTATTTACATTTCATTTCCCTTTTCCTGGTTTCCCTTCCCCCCAAAGGTCCCATATGTTTCCCCCCCCCTGTTCCCCATTCACCCCTTCCCACTTCCCTGTTCTGGTATTCCCCTACACTGCTGCATTGGGCCTTGCCAGAAACAGGGTCCACTATTTCTGTCTTGTCGGACATCATTTGGTAGGTGGATTGTGTCTTTGGTGTTCCAAGGTAATGGGTAAATATGCCTTTTCTAAAAAATCTGGTGCAGGTGCATCAATTTGTTCTCTTCACATTTCAAACTGTGCCTCCAGTGACTGGCACAGATATCTGCATAACAAGAGGAGGATTGCAACTGGAAATATTTCTTAGATTGGGCTATTCACTTGGAAGTACACATAACCTTAACTTGTATTACATTGGCCAGTGCTCGCTCAAGTCTGAACCCCACTGTAAAATCTAAGTTGTGAAATGTAGCATTGTTGAGTCTAGAGGAGGACTAGACAGTTGCCTTCAGCTTTTCTACATTGAAGTACAATTTATCTATTTACAGTTAGCTTAACTTCCTTCAAGAGCAAATAGAAATTCTGAAAACACTGAATCAAAGTGTACTATTTCAAAGTAGCATGCTAACTCTTCATTCTGGCAATAAATAAGAAAGCAGATATTGTTAACTTCTTTTTTGTGTATGAATGAAGAAATAGATATGGAGATCAGGTTTCATTCAACTAACCTTCCTTACTGTTACACTGTTTGGGAAGTTCTTATTTCTAAAGCCCTTGTCATTTCAGTATGCCCCCATGGTTCTTTTCCTTCCAAATGCCACCAGAAGTTCTCTTTCTGTAAAGAGGATGCAAAAAAGCTAATATATAGTGTAAAAGTCATTGGTTGATTAAAATAATTTTGTTATCAGTATCTGAAGGCAATAGGAAAACAGCTTACTGTGTATTGACTGTAGTGCTTTCCCCTGCCGCATTTCAGTGCTGATGTCTCTAGTCTGCTATCTAATAAGAAGTCCATTTTTCATCTAGTCTATCCTATGTTTATATTAGCTTCTAGTTTATACCTACCTTTTTTAGTTTACCAGAAACATTGATTTTTGTACAATTATTTTAATCCTTTAAGAAGACTAAAACCATTATCTATATACTGAGAAGTTGTCTGTTTCTTGGCTTTTAGGATAATTTGAGTATTTCTTCCTGGTGTGTCTATAACTAGGCCTCTTTGCTCCTTTGTATCATTGTTGTTTTTATCTTTGTTATCTCTTCATCTTGTGGGTCAAAACTGACCATTACCCACGGACATGTAGCATTGCCTTTTATCTCAGTCTCAGGATATTTCAGCACTGTGTGAAAATACTATTTCAGAAACATAGACAGATATCCATTTAGCATTCATGGCACTTAGCTCAATATTTATTGTTAGTTATTTGGATTTGTTCAAGGTGTAAACTCAACTGAACTATAAAGAAGTTCTCAATTTCCATCTCCAAAATCTCTCCTTCTACTAGTAAAATAAGGAAGGAGGGAAGAAAACTCTTGAGAGTTTCTTCTTAGATTACTTCTTATTCCTAAAGGATCTAAATCTTGTGATAAAAGAAATATTCTCAGGTACCATGTACCAACAATATGTCCCATAGTTTCTTTACAGAAACTAGTTACTTATAAGTTCAGCTCTTCAGTAAACAGTGGAAGGAAATAACAGCAAGTATAAAATAATATTTGTATTCATGAACAGCAAGACTAGACTGAACCTTCCTTCTCCACATTTTGGAATATGTCTGTTTTTGAAAGGCAGTAAGTCTATAAAGATTTGAATGATAATGCATGGGGCCTCATCAATTGGTTTATAATCATGACCAGCCATACGGAGAAATGATGTAACATTCTGGGAGGTGTTAATACTTATGTTTTAAAGCTGTGAACTTTTTTTTATTTTAAGTTGGAAACATTAGATCAAATTCAGGGCTTTGTCAGCCTCATCTAGGTAGTAAATAGTGCAGAATAAGTAATGCATAACATAGCTGGGATTACTAAATGTTGGGCAAATAACACATTTTGAAAATAATGTTTGGGTTTTTGTTTTGTTTTGTGTTAGCTCTCCTTCARCCATATCATGATTACAACACCATTAAACCCCAGCTTCAAATGATCTGATACCCTCTTCTGGTTTCGTTAGTTACCACGTTGCATATACTCACACAGACAAATACATGTGAATTGTAAATGAATATTATAACATATATTCAATACAAAATATACAAAGTACTATGGTCATCTTGATTAAAATGGGCAAATTACAGTTATAAGAACTACATCATGAGGTAGAAGATTAAAGTTAGCTAATATTTCCTGATGATAAGGCCTTTAATTGTAAACAAGTTGCCACATCTAAAATGGACTATGTGCATAAAATTTTTAATTAGTGCAAAATTCCTCATAGTAATACTTCCAATGCCTGGAAAGGGTCCTCTGTAATATCTTCATAGAAGGAATCATAAATTTAATTAGACATCCTTTCAGTGGCATTTATTCACATGATGAGCACAATCGGGGAAGTATTAACATTTTTGTTTTTAAGCTGGATAGGTTTTAAGCTAGATATTTTGATTAATTGGTCAATATCATGGGAAATATGTCCATTTGTACTCCTTCTATACTTTAGGAGCTCATACTTCTTGTTTTCATTTTTGGTTTTATAATAAATCTGGACAAATGCCTAGATTTCATTTTCTTAGTATAATAAAATACTGCTTGCTAATGAAAATAAAATAGTTACAAATTTTAGGGAAGATATACTTTATAGTTAAAATTATATTTCAAATCATTAAATACATTTCAGACTAATGAAATTCAGAAAAATATTATAACATAAAATAAATAGTATGAACTTGTGCTCTAATTCATAGAGAATAATGTATTATTTTAACAGTCTTAAAAGTTATGAAAAAAGAAAAAATAGAAATATCATAGATTGAATGGAAAAATGAAGTCTAACTTTAAAGTTAGATTCATGTAGCCATAATACTGGATGGTGAAATAAAAGGCCATGTCCGATGAGCAACTGGATACACATAAATTCTGGGTCAAGGACATGAGAATATGCACAGGCTTGCTTGGTGTCCTCTGACATGCAAGGTTTATTTTTAAAGCCACAGGAGATCGCTAGTTGCTGAAGCCTCAGGAAAGGGACATGTGCTCTCTAGACTGAGGTTATTGGCTACATCTATCCCCAGCATCCAGGTCAGTCAGACATATATACTCCATTAACAAATTTGGCTCTTGTTCCTGACTCCAATCTCTTCAGTCTTTTTTACTGTTTTGGCTCCTGACAGCCCTTTTGCAAATGCCAGAAAACTTTGCAGGAACATGAGAGATATAATACAAATCAAAGGAGTATAAAGATATGTGTGTTGCTGTGAAGAGGCATGAGCATTGGTGACAAATGTAGTGTTGGTTAAAAGAGAACAAGGATGAGGCTTCAAGTGGAAGAAGGAGTAAAAAATGACCAAAAGGAAAACATTTCTATCCATTTAGGTTTCTCCTGGATAAACACAGCAACTCACAATACCTTTCATTGGTCCTTTCCTATCCTCCTGTAGTATATTGCTATCTCAAAAGTAAGTTCAAATTAAAATTGAACTTTAGTTTTAATATTCAATATTGTACATTATACATGAGATTTAATTTTATTCTCTTCTCTTACCATATCCTTTTCTGTACCTGTTTAGTGTTTAAAATTCTAAGGTTTTTATTAATAATATGAATGAATTAATTTATTTTTTACACTCCATATTTTATTCCCAGAACCCCCCTAGTCAACCCTCTGACTATTCCATATCCTGTACCTCCTCCCCAACCCCTGTCTCCATGTGGATGTCCATACTCCTCACCTCACCTGACCTCTAAACTCCCTGGAGCCTCTAGTCTCTTGAGGGTTAGGTACATCATCTCTGAATGAACACAGACCCAGTAGTCCTCTACTATATGTGTGTTAGAGGCCTCATAGCAGCACTGGCTGAATGTTGCATGTTTGGTGGTTTAGTATTAAAATACTAAGTTTTWTATGCTGTAAAAAATACCACACTAAATAAATTTATTGCCTATGTCATCATTTCTCTCCTGACTTTGATAGCTATTTCCAAAGCAGACACATAAATATAAAAGTGTTCAGGTACAACTGTGCTTTAAAATAGAAACACATTTACATAGTAATTGATCATCAAAGCTAAACCCCTAAATGAAAATCACATCTCTATGCAAAATTGTTCAGACTCACACCTTTACCACTACAGAGCTTATGAGCGTTCCATGAAGGAAATTTTAATGTGGGCAGACCTGAGTATAAAACTATGAGCCAAGTAGGATACCTCTTAAAAAAATTCAGAAACTGCATTCAAAGCCTTGTTCTAGTACAACTTAAATGCATTCTCCAAATGTGGTATCCTAGGAATGGTTAAAACCAATAGAATTCCCTAGTTACAAAGAGAAGAATAGAGTTGTAGTGTCAATGTAGGTAATGTAACAGAAATCCAATGCTATTGATTCCAGGAAGAATCTGGAAATATTCACATTATCGCAGAATTATATGAACTTTGATAACAGTTTAAAGAAGAAAATACTGGAATAACTAAATTCGAGCACTGTTGCCAGATTGGCTTTGGATTTCTAGGCGCTCTGACTACCATTTGTTTTGATAAGAGTTAGTGCACAGATATTTTTATTATAGATAGCACTATGGAACTAAGTTTGCAGTCATTTTTAGTTCCCTTTACCAAGTGCAAAATCAGTAGCATATTCACGACAAATCAAATACTTGGTGGCACACTGAATGCTAATATTTTTATGTATTTGACATACATTTGATTTTTTTTAGCAATTCTCAGTGTGTTTATTATTATTCACGTGATTTTATTCAGTGGTTACTGGTTGAATAATAAACAAAAGGGTATTTTTAATCAAAATATGTATTAGATAAAGACCTAAACGAGTCTGAAAACTTTTTCTAAACCCAATACTCACCAGAACAATAGGAAATAGAAATTGTACAAATTTTACTATACATTGGGATGCCTCATATGACTCAAAATCAGTAGCAAAATATAAAATATTGTCAAAATATTTTCAGCAGGAGTATTCGTCACTGGAAAATAAAAATATCTATAACTACAATGTCCATATTGCCATTTAGCAACACAGTATGAAAATATCAAAAACTTACCTCTACTGAGATTTAACAACTGAGGAATCTGGAATGGCTGAGGAACATCTAAAGAAATGTTCAAAGTCCTTAGTGATAAGAGAAACACAAATCAAAACTACAATGAGATTCCACTTTATACCAATCAGAATGGCTAAGATCAAAACCACAGGTGACAAGACATGTTGGAGAGCATGTGGAGAAAGAGGAACACTCCTCCATTGCTGGTGGGATTGCAAACTGGTACAACCACTCTGGAAATCAATCTGTMCATTCCTCAGAAAATTGGAAATAGAGCTACCTGAAGACTCAGTTCTACCATTCTTGGGAATATACCCAAAAATGCCCCACCATGCCTCTGGGGCACATGTTCCACTATGTTCACAGTGGACTTATTTGTGTTAGCCAGAAGCTGGAAACAACCCAGATGTCCCATGACAGAAGAATGGATAAAGAAAATGTGGTTCATTTACACAATGCAATAGTACACAGCTATTAGGAATGAGGACACTCTGAGTTTTGCAGGCAAATGGCTGGATGGAACATCCTGAGTGAGCTAATTCAGACCTAAAAGGACATGCATGATATGTTTTCTCTAATAAGTGGATGTCAGACAAAAAAAAGTACAGAATACCCAAGTTATAGTCCACAGAACGGATGAAGGTCAACAAACTGAAGTGCCCAAGTGAGGATGCCTCAGTCCCACTTGGGAGGGGAAGAAAGCAATTATAAGCAGGAATGGAGGGAGGGAGGAACCTGGGAGGGAAAATGGATGGTGCAGGGAGGGAGTAGGGGGAAGAGGGGAAACTGATGAGGTATTGGATGAGGGAAAAGGACTGACGCCATGAGGGCCAACAGAAATAATGGAAACAGGCAACCTCAGGAGATAAGAGGTGGTGGGACCCTCCAGAATGTACCAGAGACCCGTGAGTTGACTCTCTGGACACAAAGGCAGGTACCTTAGATAAAATGGGAGACAGTAGGGAGAGGGAACTTAATAGAGCCCACCTCTAGCAAGAAGACAGGGCATTAAATGAAGGAGGGGAGGCCATCCCACAGTCACAACTCTGACCCACAATTGTCCCTGTCTGAAAGAATTGCACGTATGGAAATGGGGAGAAGCCTGAGGAAAAGAAGGTACAGTGACAGGTACAAAGTAGGATCCTGCTCACAAGGAGCCTCCAAGGCCTGACACTATTACTGAGGTTTTGGAGTGCCCACAAAATGGGACCTTGAATGACAACACTCTAAAATACCCAAGAAGCAGATAAAGGAGTCAGATGCAGATATTTGTACCCAAACTATGGACAGAAGCAGCTGATCCCTGTTGTTGAATTAGGGAAAGCTGAAAGAAGCTGAGGAGAATGGCAATCCTGTAGGAGGACCAGCAGTCTCAATTAATCTGGACCCTGAAGTCTCTCTAAAACTGCACCACCAAACAGGCAGCATACACCAGTTGATATGAGGGCCCCAATACACCTACAATAGAGGACTGTCGGTCTGTGTACCTTCAGAGATGATGCACCTAACCCCCAAGAGACTGGAGGCCAGAGGAGGTTTAGAGGTCAGTTGGTGTGGTATGTGGGGACATTCACATGGAGACAGGGGGTGGGGAGGAGGTATGAGATGTAGAATAGTCAGAGATGGTAGGGAATAAGATATGGAGTGGAAAAATTAATTTTAAAAAAGAAAAATATAAAGAAAAACATGCCTCTRTAAAATGTAAATCATTTTACTTTAAAAATACTAAATTTATGAAATGAAAAATTTTAATTAATGGTATTTAAATATTCTAATTTTATTTTAGTAGTATGAAATACAAAATTTGAAGATACAAATTATCAATAGTATTTCAATGCATCAAATTAGAATGAAGGAGTCTTTGTCCATTTTGTAATTTGATTCCAGGGAACCTTGAACTCTGTTGGTAGGTTCTGTTTCCAAAAGACCTCCACATGTCTCATCCTTCCTTGGGTGTGCAGTTAATACTGAAATCTGTCTGTTAGAGATAGGTCATTTTCTTTACCCCATGTGTTGCTATATTATTTCTGTCATAAAACAATATCATAGACTCTCTAGGTTTCAGAAATTCTACTGTCACATTGCAGAGTCCAGAACGCCAAGATGGAAATACAACAAGTCAGTGTGTGGTGATGGTCTTCTAGAATTGTAGAGGTTTAGGATAGGGGGAATGGGAGTTTTCTGTCACCACTAATTCTTCTATAGTAAACACAAAATATATTATATTAGTGTCCATCATCCTCATGACAATATTCATTCTCATGACATTGAAAGTTCTTACCCACATATGGGAGACTAGAGTTTAAACATAATTGGAGAAAGAGGACCAATTGTTTTTGGTAGGGTAACAGTGTCCTTACTCCATGCTACTTTCTGAACACAGTTTTCAAAGTTTCATGTGAGCACCCTTGTCTCTGGATTTCCCTATAATTTAGTCTCCTAGAAACCTAAGTGCTGGAAAAAATTTCTGTGTGCTTGGTGTACTTTCACTGTGAATGCTCAGTTTATTTCAGTGTGCTCTGTCGCTTTCACTTTTAATGCTCATTTCATCTTCAGAAAGTTAAATGAATCTTTACTATAAAGTCATATTCCACCATGAAAATGGCATGCTTCAGGTTTCATGGAACTCCATTAGTTTCTCTATTATTTGCGTTCTTCCCCACAGGAGAATGCTGTAAGGTGATATTCTACTTTGGAACATGCTGGACATGTTCGGCTTCATATTTTAATTGATCAGTTCATTGCTCATTTGCACTACTTAACTGATTGATTATTTGACAGAACAAATATATGTTAGGAAAACTATCATTACATGTAAATTTTCCATGAATGATTTAATTTATCTCCAATAATTATCTAAACCTGAAATTTTGGAAATCAACACTAAATATACTATAAAAATGAAAAGATAAACCATATATTTGTAGAACTCACTTGCAATGACCTGACTCAAGAAAGTATAATTATCCAGCATTCATAGGAAACCATTACTAATTAATGAGCATGAGAAAGAATTCAGTAGTAAAATGGACCAAAGATATCATTATGGTTTTGGTAACCTCTTGCTCAGTTTGTTTATTCTGCTGCTTCTGCTGCTGTTGGTTCCTTGCCTAACATCAGACCGGTGTCCCAGGCTTCCATTTCTGACTATAAACTATCAGCTTTCCATGGACACTCTAACGTTTCAGAACTAGATCTGTTATGCTTACTCAGCCCCAGGACAGAGCAACTATAAGATTGTCTGTCAGGCACCCCTGTGAGAAACAGCAGCTGAAAAACTACTCAGTCTTAAGGACCAAGATTCTCAGCCACTCTGCTGTGATTCAGACTATTTGCTGACAGAACACAAATAGATGGTTTATATATTGTGAGTGTGTGTGTTGGGGTATGGGTTTGTTTGTTTGTTCTACTTCTGTAGAAAATTCTGACAAATATGTCTTGCGTCCTGAAGAAGGAAGAAATCAGTCCATAACAGAAAACAATACTTCATACTTCATTACTCACCACTTGTTCACTCTACCAGAATATGAATGTCACAGGGCAGAGAGTACTGATGAGGCTGGATGTGTGCATGTTCGATAGCTATAGGCTTGAGGACAGAGGGAATATTTTTATCCTATAACAGAGTAGTTCCCAGGACATTTAATAAATAAACAGACCGTAAGAAAAATTATGTGCGGTTTAAAAAGCAAAGGAATTTTATGCATGTCACTGTAAAATAAAAAAAATATTATAACTATGAAGTTGTCACAATCAAGTGTGTGTATGATAGTAAAAACTGGACTAATGTGAGCTCCAGGAATGTTAATTATTTCTCAGGAGAGAGATAGAGAAAGATGGAATTGGATAGCATTCACAACAGTTCTGGCTATAAACTTAGGATTTTGTGTTTTCTAAAATAATATATATATATATATATATATATATATATCTTCAATRTGTCAATATTTATTAAATCTATAAGACACATGTATACTAAAAATGTATACTAGCTTCATATTTTATATATTGTTTTTGAATGTCTTTAGGATTTTACTACATATGCTTACCTTCACTTGAATATCAAGTTTCTGAAAACATTGATTGGCCAAGCTAAACTATTGATACATGTATTAGGTGAATGTAATATTAAAACTATTATAGTAATTTTTCTGTCATTTTAAATATGACAATTTGTATACTGTCAGATAAATAAATATTTAAACAAACAAAGAGAGAAACAAATGGAAATATTTTAAGCACATTTGACTGATTATAGATAATATGCCCTACATTTCACAAAATCTTTAATGAAAACATTCAATGTTTTAATCATGAAGAAATAATTAATGCATAGGTGTTTGCTATTATATAAACAATGCAAATGTATTAAAACATCACAAGGTAGCTTTGGAGATTGTATAATCAGGCTGGGAATGATAGCACACACATATAAACCTCACAGTGGATGTTAAAGCAAAGGATTGTTACAAGTTTAAGGTCAATATACATGTATATTATTTGGGCATTCGCACATTAGTATGTGTGCATGATTGTGCGTGCGCAGGCGCGCGCACGCGCACACACACACATGCACACACACACACACACTGTATGTGTTAAGTGTGTTAATTTTAAAAAGAGAGAAATAAATCATCCAGACTATATGGACTGGCTTGTCTTGTCCATTTTTTTTTTTTTTTGAGGTGAGCCATGGACTGATATATTATTTTGTTTTGACCAGTTATGTGCCTTTGTGTGCTCTCAGCTCTAATTTGCTATTCTGCTAAAAGGTACAAGAAATCATTGTGGACAAAGCTTATGGTAGTCATGTGGGTTTGGAAAAAGAGATGGCCTCTGTGTGTCTCCTAAACCTTATGGGACTCTTTCTGGGATTTGTGCTTTTACCAGTGTCTTCTGTCATCATTTACAGTTGATAGTTTTGTCTATGACTCCATTCTGGACCCTCCAAAGAACAGGAACAGAAACTAGTTATTTATGCCATTAATAAGCTTATACAAGGATACTTGATTCGAGTGACTTCCTGCCTTATCTCTCAGAAAGATAACCAGATCTGGCCAAATGCAGGCCTTTCTTTCTAATCTTTTACACCAAGTATTCTTAAATCACATCTATATACCTAGTTTGTTACACAACCTGAAAGAGAGAATTTATCTTCCCTTTAGCTGGTAAGAATTTTCTAAAAATACTGAAGTTTTGAATTGCTTTAAGTTTTTCTTACAGGTTTAATTAATACGTATTGTATGTATATTTTAATCAATTTCCCTAGATCATTTATTTCTTCATTGGACACAAGGAAGCAAAAGTCAGGTTATTAAACAGTAATGTGAAGACGTACAAAGGCAATTACACTCCCTTAGACTGTCATTTCATATGGAATAGCAAAACAACAATCTTGGTCTTTCACCCATACAGGTTTCAGTTTATATGTATCATTTTAGTTGGGTATGAAGCAAGGGAAAGCTCTAGGTATTAAAAAGAGAAGAAAAATGTAAAATGAATTTATTTGACAAATATCATGCCAAAATGTTGCAATCTTGATCATGCACCACCCTAAGTAAAAGATGTAGGATATATTACAGAGTTAAAAAAATTAAACTAATGAAATTTGCCTCCTTTACCCAGAGATCTCTTCTGTTCTTCATCCAGCTTCTTCCCTAAGCCTGATGGTCTCCCACATCCTTCTCTGGATGCTAGTCCAACAAGACCCCTTTATTCTCCACAGCCATGTCTTTTCCCAACTCACAAAACAATCCTGCGTTCCATATCAAGTACCCTGGCTTTGTCTGGCTAACTCATCTGCATTAAAACTAAACTATATATTTCCGAATCAACTAGCTATACCTGCACCCCTTACACACAGGTCCCTCCCGTGGGCCATCAAACCACTCAATCCAGCCTGATTTTTTTTTTTTATCCTTTTCCAGAGTTTAGGCCCTCTTCTATCTATACCTTCTTCACACTCTTACAGACATAATCCAAGTTATCTATGCAGGGCCCTATTCTAGTCTGGACATCCCTACCTATGACACAACCTACCACTATTATTTTGCTAGGACCTGGTCTCATCATGCTGTACTAAACTCAATTCTCCATCCATCCAGATCTGTCACACCCTTTTCTAAATTCTATCCTAAAGAATCTTCTCGACTCTCACATCTATCTACCATCCCCAATCTGCCAGATCTATCCAAGTTTCCACATCCAGTACTCTTGCCTACTCTGCCCAAAACTATCTGCACCATACTCCACCCTACCAATACATCTTCTCTTTTGTTCTTTTCTATCCATGTAAGACTTAGACCTAACAAAGGAAATATATTATACCCAGATCTCATCATAAACAATAAATCACACAATGTGAAAGAAGTATCTTTCCCCCCCAAAAAAAGTATCTTACCAGTCCTGTGGAAATATTTTCCAATAAGTATTATCTAGATGAACCCTAGAATAAAAGTTTAGTATTTCTACTTTAAAAGTACAATACTAAACATCATCAAAGAACTCAAGGTGTTTAAAAAAGTCACAAAGAAATATCTCTATAAAATAAAGGAGAAAGAAATTAGGGAGAATAAACGCCACCGAGATGATCAAGAAAAAAACAATCATATGGCTGATGAAAATGAAAAAGACAATACAAAAGTTAACCAAATAAAATAAGATTGATTAAGGGGACTTAAGCTATAATGAAGACGCACTATAAAAACCCAATAAATTAACTAGGAAATTTAAAGAAAAACATAAAAAGTTGAGTCAAGTAGAGTATAGAATATGAGCATTTAAAGGGTAATTAGAAGATCTAGATAAAATAAACAGGGAATAAACATGTGTGAAGACAGGAAAAGAATACAAAAAAAAATGTGAAACATCACAAAAAACATCAAACATGATCTACAGACATAGTGAGATATAAGGGACACAAGCCAGTGGTATAGACCATATCCACAACACAATCAGAGATGATGTTTGCAAACTAGATAAAGGCACACACAAATATAAGAAGCACGAAGCCGGGTGTGGTGGCGCACGCCTGTAATCCCAGCACTTGGSAGGCAGAGGCAGGCAGATTTCTGAGTTCAAGGCCAGCCTGGTCTACAGAGTGAGTTCCAGGACAGCCAGGGCTACACGGAGAAACCCAGTCTCGAAAAACCAATATATATATATATATATATATATATATATATATATATGAAGCACAAAGAACACCAAATAGATAGGAGCACAAAACAAACCCTATGGTGGATTATAGTAAACTACTAATAAATAACAAATGAATTGTATTGAAAGATAAGAAAAAATCACATATAAAGGAAAAGCTATCAAAAATTTGGCTTTTCAACAAAACCATTGATAACCACAAGAGCATGTTGAGACTCATCTATTAAGCAAAATATCCATCACAATTGAAGGAGAAATAAAACATTTTCCTTATATAACTAGCTCAAACAAGATATACCTAACAAACCAAAGCTAAAGAAAATAAAGGAAGAAATATCTAGGGATGAGAAGAGGAAAAAGCATAATGGAGACTATAGAAAGAAATACTAAGTGAATAAAAACAGTGACACCAAAAATTAATAATACAATAAGCTCAATTAACACACATTTCAATAATCTTTAAACAGCAATGGCCTCAATTGTCCAATTAAGAGATACAGGCTGACTAAATGAACCAGGAAACAAAACAACTTTCCTCTACAAGGAAAACACTGTAGCTTTAAAAATAGATAACATCTCAAGGTAAACGGATGAATAAACCTCTCAAAATCAATGGGACCAGGAAGGGAGTAGCCATTGCTATTCTAATGTCTGACCAAATATATTTTAAAGTAAAATTAATCAGAAGAGGTAAATAGGAACATTTTATTCTAATAGAGCAATGAATTGACCAAGAAGACATTACTAATGTAAACATATTCACTAAATTCTGTTGGAGTGATGTGTTTATGTACTATATAAAGATTATCTCTGTAATATACAAAAGCCAAATGAAAGCCAGCACAGATGTGATTACAGGGCAGACTTTGGTACTGTTAAGCATTGCCTGTTACAGTGGTTTTGTAAGCACTCATTCTCTGATCTTCTGACTGGTTTGTTTAAAAGCTGATAGCCTATAGAAAAGGGAGGAGAAGAAGGTGGGACTTCTGTGAAGGTGCAGTAACTCTGTTAAAAACCACACATGGCAAGATTCACCAGTTACACAGAGAGAAAGAAGCAGGCTAACACTAAGAAGGAGAGATAACTAATGAGCCAAGTGACAGAACTTAAAATAGAATAAACACAAACAGGTTAATAAGTTAAAAGCTAGTTGGGAACAAGCTTACCTTTAAGGCCTATGCATTCATAATACATTTAAGAACACAATAAAAATAAAACAGTAATGTGAGTAAGCCACCTGGTATAGAGCTGGCCAGAGTAGAATGTCACTCTCCTGCCCCACTTCCTTTCAACTCCTCTGGGTCCCTCCCTTTTTAACAGTTGTATGTGGCTTAAGGATAAGTAATTTGAATTATATCTGTGACACGCAACAGATAAAAATTAAACTATCTCCACAGCGATTGCTAATCAGGTAGTGTGTGCTTACATATCTAGTCACATTTAATTCCTAGAGTGATGTGAGAATACTGATCTTTGTATGTGCTCATTGACATATTTCAAAATGGGAAGGGAGGGAAGATGCTTTAATTAGCTCCATGCAGTCTCAATTATCAAAATGCAAGTTCAGATAGTTAAGATTCTCAAATTTCTCACAAATCATGAGCTTCTCAAAATCAATTATTCAAACTTTAATTTCTCCCCAAATAAATTTCAATTGTAATCTTTATTTTTCCACAACTTTGTTCATGTGTATTATCAATTTTAAATTATGTGTCTTTGGCTTACAAAGATATGAATTACAAGATAATTGCATATAATACTCTCTTTCGCACACACACACACACACATATACATACATATATATGTACATATATATCCAGAATATTTGAAATAATTATTATAGTTCCCTAATATACCATAGTTAAGATATGTAGCTCATGTATCTCAAAATCACATGTGTCATAAGAGTAGGAACATTACAGATGGGATGAAAAAATTTATTGTGCAAAACTGACATAGATTCTGTTTTGTATATTTTCCTATGTATCTTTGAACCATGACACTTTCAATCAAATTTTTATTTTCCTAATTCTGATGATAACTAAGTTACATATTGTGCCACACCACAGATAACAGAGAAAAATAACAGTATAAAACTGGAGAGAAAATGTGAACTGATTCTTTACTTTTGCCTTCAGAACTGAGTCCAACGGAAGTGACAACAAAACTTTGGAGTTAGCCCACACCTTTCTGTACTCAACAGCTTTAACAAATGTCAGCTGTGCTAAAACTCAGCTTCCAAGTTTATTTTTTAAAGATTTATTTGTATTATTTTATTCATGAGCATGCCTCTCTGTACATGCCACATGCATGAAAGTTTCCAAGGTGATCAGGAAAGAGCATCAGTTACCCTGGAGTGGTGTTACAGGTACTTATGATTCAGCTGATGCACGTTCTGGAAACTAAACCCAGGTCCTTTGAAAGGGTGACAAGTCAGAAAGCTCTCTTAACCTCTGAGCTGTGTCTCTTTCCTCAAACATTATACTTTGGCATTTTCAACTCTGGGTTCAATTTGAAGCATCATAGTTTTTATTTATTACCTCCAAATATGAGAGCAATAACCCTTGACACACATATTGTTTTGGACAAAGTAGAATTATTGATCATGTCTAACACATTGACAAAGAATCTGGCAACATCTTTTGTGACTTTACTGTAACAGAGAGGGAAGCTTTGATGGGAGAGAAATTAAACTCAACTACAATGAAACAAAGACCGCACTATCCTGACACCATGTTTTCAAGCAGACGTTATCTATTTAATAGAGTACTTATGACTTGTTTTAACCAGAAAGATGGTTTTCACAATGGTTGATAACTTGTTCATTTCCCCACCATTGTACTTTTCAGAGCATTGTTTTCTGGTAAATAGTAAAAATTCCACAAATACTTCTACAGGCATATTCACAGTGGCTTCCTCAGCTACTCTTATGTATATAAGAATAGATGATATGGAGTTAGAACACTATGATTTCAAAGGACTGAGCATGTAAAGGTGCCTGAACTGGAGCTGAACACCCAGTAGATTGCCAGTAAATATTCATGAAGCAAGCAAATGAGTCATGTTCTAATCAGACTTCCGTGGGTTTAACATCCAGAGTATTTGAAAGTATCTGCATATTAAATGCATCAGCATATTATGTGACATATTTTCTCAGAAATTGCATATTTGATTTGACCACTATTGCTAATAAAATTGACCTTCGAGGAAATGATTTGCATAGCAAGCTCCCAGGACTCATTTGCTTTGTGAGATAGTTAATCCAGTATGCTATAAAATTATACATTTTTATATATTAATGAAAGTAATTTAGATGTTTCAGATATAGCACAAAGCTCTTGCAGATTGAATAAAATATGAATTTTCATCTACATACAAGCAAATGACCATTAATAACACAATTATCTTTTGCTGATCAATTCTGGGAATTTGTCTAGTTTTTACCTCTCATCTGTATTATAGGAGTACTTTAATTTTAAAGAAACAAAGTGCTTTTTCCTAAGAGACATTTTGCCTTTTGGCAATTGACTATGAACACATAAGTAATCTTGAGTTCTCAGTACTGATAGAAAATTAACCAAGCCTATAAAGTTCTATCTATGGGTTTCCTATTATATGTACATGTATATATAATAGGAAACCCATTGTATATATATATATATATATATATATATATATATATATATANCCAGAGGCATGCGCCACCATGACCACCTAAGTTCAGAACAAGTTCACCAGCTACAAAGGAAAATTTGACAATTAAAAGCAATTATTTCCCAGTTTCCTTTTCCCAGATCTCTTGGAAACCACTAATCTTTCAGTTTCTATGGGCTTGGCTATTTTAATTTTATAAAATTAGAGTGAGAGAGAGAGAGAGAGAGAGAGAGAGAGAGAGAGAGAGAGAGAGAGAGAGATGGAGAGAGAGGGGTGAATAATGGTAGATGTCTCAGAAGAATATAAACTGTCATATCCTTTGGGTGATTGGACTTAAACTTGGGCCTGCTATAAGAATAGTACCTACCTTAAAGCAATGATCCCTCTTTCCAACTCCTGTACCATCATATCAAAAAATATATCATTTCAGTTTTCCTATGAAAATATTTTATTAAACAATAATATGAAGTCTAGAATTAACTATTGAAATTGTTAAATGGTATCAAATAGCATTCCACATGAAGTTTGTCTTTTGAAAAATTGATTTATATCACCTTTGGATAGGCAAGAACTTGGGTGCGCTACTAAAACCTGACTGACCTCCACTGCCTGGTACTTCTGGGGAGAGATGAAGCATTGCACACATGTATTTAATTTTAGTAAAATATGAGCTGAGTTCTTTTCACTGTTTGTGTATCATGGGGGGATAAATGTATTTCTGATTGATATAATAGAAAAAATCCTGTCTACTTTTTATTACAAACCATTTTTGTTAGAACACTATGTCTGATCATATTGTATGAATAGCAATTAAAAACCTGTTGTCATGGCAAAAAAGAAGGTTCAGTGGAAAAGATTACTTGTTATACAAGTTCCAAGGCCTAAATTTGAAAATCAGTGCACACATATAGCTAGGGTCATCTCTCACATGCCTGTAACATGTGATTAAACTGAAGGATAAAGAGTATCTTTTTGGATGGAATGTGGTTGTAAAGCATGCATTCCAGATCCAGTGAGAGACCCTGCTTCAAGAGCAAGAAGGCCCAGAGTAACAGAAGACACCAGCCACATTCCTGTAGCCTTGATGTGCCTATAAGTTTGTGCACTCTTACATGTTACACACATACACACATACATACATATATATGTATATATATGCATATATATATATATATCTATATATCTTGTATATGCACACACAGTTACATCACACACAAAATTAAAATAAAATAAAATCCTCTAGGCACATGTGGCAGAATTTATAGTCCTGCTATAAAATTGTAGCAATTTTCTCTTGTAGTAAAACAAATCACATTGCTAAGYATTGTAAAGACTGTATTGTATGTTGAAAAACAAATGCAAAACAAAGAAAATCATTTATGGTCATAAAACATACCAGACTATTTCTAACCCTCTTCTTTCTACTGAAAGGAAATTGGGCACTTCTGTTTGAAGGATAGGTTGTGTTAAAGTTGAAAGACTACCTTTCCTACAAGACAGGTTTCTTTATCATGGCACTTTACTGCAGAGTGTTCCTATAGGCTCTAAGACTTTTTCAATGCACTGGCTTTCAACAGAGACAGGCTCCTGAATTTCTTCTGTAAGTGCTTTACTCTTTCATTTATGTTAACAGACAAATCTATACTTACTTTTTATGGATTGAGTAACAAAGGCATTTGAAACTTTGTTTTGGTGAAGAAAACAAAGCAATGGTAAACCCAGCCTGTAGATTAAACAGAAAGAATTGTGGATTGCATCAGAGAACTGGCAATTTATTTTAAATCAAAGGAACTAAGGTTCACTCAGCTAAAATAATACAGTGGTTAAAATATACTTTCTGCTTCTGAGGAATGTTACTCTTAAGTTTAAATATGTCTGAACAACAAACTCAGTTCAACTCAATAAATTTACTGTCACAAACTGGACTTATTTCAGGTGATTAGTAAACTTACTCTATGTGTTGCCTGATAGTTTTGACTCTTTGCATAAGATATCTATTTAGAATCTTTTGGGCATGTAAATACAACATATTTACAACTCTACTACTACAGGCAGTGGTTTCAATGACATTTTCCCCACTAAAACCAGTGCTAAGRCATGATTCATAGTGCAGTGACACTGAGAGAAGTCAGCACCTTCAAGGGGTAATGAGTCAAGAACTGCTAGTGCTTTTGTTTAGAAAGAGGACTAATTTGGTCAAAACATTTAGCTCTTATAGAAATTTGTGGGAGCCCAGAGGGAGCTGATATTAAGGAGGCCTGTCACCACTTCTACCTTTTCATATACATGTTCTTTCCACTCAGGCACACTTCTTCCCACTTCTTTGAAATTCTATGAAGCAACAGAAAGACGTAAATATAAGGCAATAAACTTAATCTTCTAAAACTGGGAGTCAAATAAATCATATCCTTTGCTAATAACCCACATTTGTTTTTTTTTTTTTGCAAATAAAATCTTAATAAAAGTATGATGGAAATATCTACTCCAATCATTAGTTCATTTTAGCTGCTTATTTCCCTGTGTTTTATTTCCGACAATGTGCAGAAGAATATATGCAGGGTTTTTTTTAAGACATACTGAGCATGACTGTGAGCAACCTGATTGCTCAGAGAGTTTTGCAATCATCTCTAAGGGCAAGATAACATTGCAGGCTTAAACTCAAGGCCTCTAATCAATCTGAGAGATTTATTGTGTTGAGAGAAATTCTGCTTGATGCTKCACTTTAATAAAATTAATCTTTATAATTTGTATTTGGGTTCAGTATACGAACTTGTATTTTGGATTCTAACAGAAGATAAAAGTTTTAGTGGACAGTAAATCACCTTTACTTTGCTGTTACACTTGTGTAAGGGAACCATTACTGAGGAAAAAAATGCAATAATTGAAGATTTGCCATGCTAAGGAATTCTGAAACTCCAAATCATTAAAAGTAAAAATGTACTGCAACTTAAAAGGAAGAAAATAGGGTGTGACCCTTACTGCCTTGGACATGCCTTTAAAGAATGAAGTGGAGGGAATCTCATTTTAGTATCCAGACTTACTTGCACTTTAGTCCAAGAAAAGCTGTGTGAAGTCTCTAATGTGTCCTTTTTGTATTTTATATTTTATTAGACATTTTATTTATGTGCATTTCAAATGCTATCCCCTTTCCTGGTTTCCCCTCAGAAAACACCTTATCCTATCCCCCCTTCCCCTGCTTACCAACCCACCCACTCCCTCTTCCCCATCCAGGCATTCCCCTATACTGGAGCATTGAGCCTTCTCATGACCAAAGGCCTCTCCTCACTTTGATGTCCAACAAGGCCATCCTTACACACA
>BDUI01005275.1:72595-83883 GCA_002335545.1 Apodemus speciosus
TCTCTCTCTCTCTCTCTCTCTCTCTCTCTCTCTCTCTCTCTCTCTCAAGCTCAACCACTCTACAAGGCTCAACCCAGTTTGGGAATTTGCCTTCAAACTGCTTCTTGAGGCCACCATCATCTCTAGGCCACCATGTCTTAGGACTGCCGCCTTTACCTGCTTACTGTGATGTCACTGGGCTCCTGTATTAAGCATAGGATTGCTTTGCACCATCATGACTTTTGTCATTCTCCTACTCCTGATGCTATCTATCCCTTACACTTCCTCCCCTTTTACCTCCAAAACCTTGCAGGGAACAGCTACCTTTGCCTACACTTATCACTGGACTTGAATTGCTTATGCAGCCACTCCATTCAAATCAATCCAATTAATAATCTCCCTCCAGGGGCTAGAGATATAGCTCAGAGGTTAAGATCAGTCTGCTCTTCCAGAGGTTCTGAGTTCGATCCCCAGCAACCACATGGTAGTTCACAACCATCTGTAATGAGATCCAGCGTTCTCTTCTGGCCTGCAGGCACACATGCAGGCAGAATACTGTCTACCTAATAAGTAAATGAATCTTTAAAAAAACCATATCTCCCTCCATATACAATGGAACCCCTATTACCCTGGGCTTATGAAGGCTTATTTCATGGCTGAAATTTAAACATAATTTTTTTCTTTTTCGAGTATCTCCACTCACCACCTGAGGGCTTCGTCTTAAGCCAGGCTCCCAGTTGTACTAAGCCATCCTCTACAGAGAAAACTGTATTCTTGTGAGCACCTTATTATCTTTAGACCTCACTTACCTCTTATGTAGCACCCCACCCCAAAAGTGCCTCTCAAATAAATACTCCTACTCCCAACACAATGTACAAAACTAGAAACCACGTTCTCTCAACAGGTCTACTGACCAAAAGCATTTGCATGCAGATTCAATTAAGATCTCTAGAAGGCGCACAAAGTCAAATGAGGCAGTTCATGTCTGTGTGTCCAGCGCTCTGATGGGGAGATAGAAGGCAGAAAATGGAGACTTCGACAGTTCATGTCTGTGTGTCCAGCGCTCTGATGGGGAGATAGAAGGCAGAAAATGGAGACTTCGAAGAAGCTCACTGTTCAGCTATTCTGGTGGACACAGTCATGAACAAGAGACTTTTTCTCAAACAAGGTAGTAGCAAAAGACGAACATCCTGAGTTTTCCTCTGATTTCCATATGTGCTATGAAACATGGTACACACACAGGGGAGGAGAGTGAAAAAGAGAGACAGAGACACAGAGACAGAAAAAGAGAGAGAATGTTCTTTATTAATTCTTTACTAAACCTTTTTTTTTTAATCAATTCAAGGCTGGCAAATTAATTCTTTACTAAACCTTTTTTTTAATCAATTCAAGTAGCATTTTGGCTTCTCATTCCCAGAACAAAACTAACCACTCTATCTGATCCAAAATTGTTTACAATCGAGAAGTACGGAGGAAAATGTTACTGTAAAACTAGAAAGGCCGGGTAGTGGTGGCGCATGCCTTTAATCCCAGCTCTTGGGAGGCAGAGGCAGGTGGATTTCTGAGTTCGAGGCTAGCCTGGTCTACAGAGTGAATTCCAGGACAGCCAGGGCTATACAGAGAAACCCTGTCTTGGAAAACAAAAAAAAACTATAAAGAATAAATCGTGTTCAGAAACAATTTAATCAAGATTGTAATTTTCTTCTCATTTCATGACAAGAAGCATTAGCTACCTTTTACTCCAGACTAGCTTCTTTTTCCCTACAAGGGTCTATCTGAGTAGCCCAGGCTTGCCTCCTAGTCTTCTTATCAGCCTCCCAAATGCTTAAGATTACAGGTATGTGCTACTCCTAGGCCCAGGCTATTTTCAAGAATGTTAAAAAAAAATGTATAATTAACCACACAACGAATTGGAAGACAGAGATAACATTTCCCCCCAAGAATCAAAGGTATCGTTTACTGACCATCCTGAGAAATAAAGATTCCCTGTAGAGCAAGGGTCAGCTGAGTCCCTTTTAGCCTTATCGGACCCATGGTATTAAAAAAAAAAAAAAAAAAAAAAAAAAGCAAGGCAAGTAGTGTATCACACAAGGAAAAGAGCGTATCGTTCCAGGCACCACATCATGGAAGTTGTCACAAAGGACATTCACGAAGGACAGACGCTGGCCCAAGTTGAGTGGATTTGGGTGGGAATATGCTGCCATGTGGAACAGAGATCCCTGGATTGGCTTTGTCAATGTCAGTGGGTAGAAAAACAGGAGTAAAATTGATAAATTTGGGGAGACATGCAGATTTTAAGGTGCAAACAAGGCTTTTTGTGGACAAACCAGAAAGAATTTGGGAACCTAAGGCTAGAAACCAGGGAGAGAGGTGAGAATTTTAAAAGTAGGAAAGATTGATAGTGTGAAAGAAGAGTTGGTACTGTCATGTACTGTAAATGACTGAAATTGTTAAGCATGGAGAGGGAAAGAGGGAGAGAGGCATGGGGAGGAAGGAGAGAGAGAGATGAGGAGTGAGTGCAAGAGAAAGCAAGGAATCCCCATATTCATATTTATGATCTGGCTAGAAAAATGGCATCCCTGAGGAAGTGTGTGAGTGCTCACGGAGTGCAGAGCATCCTTCCAAGGATGAGCACAGGAAGGGAGGGTAGCAGCAACAGGTGACAGGAGAACYGCTCTCACAAGCTTAGAGTCAGCCATTAGTTGGAATGAAGAATTTTTCTAAACTTTAAGCCATGTTTTAGCCTTGGTCACAGTAAACAGAAGACATTTCTCAACCCTCTGATAGACTGCCATACTTTGTATTTCTCCCCAAAGAGAAGTGATCAGTCTGATTGAAGAGAGCCAGAGATGTTCACTGAATGAGCCACATTTACTAACAGGTAAGAACACCATGTAGGGAAGGCAGTATCAAGGGCCTGCCATTTCTCTTTCACTTCCTACATCTCTCCAGAAGGCTTCTTCCTTCCTGGTAACATGTGGACAGATTGACTGCTGACACTGTTAATCAGCTGGTCTGAGGCCCAGCCATTCCCTTTTTCTATGAAAACAGCTTGGTCCAGAGTATTACTTAAGCCATAAGGAGCAGCCTGGATGCACTTGGCACAGGGCAGTAAGATGAGCTTAGTCTTTTTTTTCTACCTATATGACTATTTCCTGTGGTGTTCATATTTCCATCTTCCAGAACTTTGTGTGTGAAATAGAGACCCATGCTGAATCCTTGAAAACATTGGTGTCGGGGCTGGAGAGATGGCTCAGTGGTTAAGAGCTGACTGCTCTTCCAGAGGTTCTGAGTTCAATTCCCAGCAACCACATGGTGACTCATCTGTAACCATATGACAGTGTACTTATATAAATTAAATAAGTGCATGACAAATACAGTGGGGGACACTCTCAGCCAACCATTGAACTGAGCACAGGGTCCTCAATGGAGGAGCTAGAGAAAGGACCCAAGGAGCTAAAAGGGTTTGCAGCCCCATAGGAGGACAACAATATGAACCACCCAGTACCCCAAAAGCTCCCAGGGACTAAACCACCAACCAAAGAGTATACATGGAGGGACCCATGGCTCCAGATGCATAGGCAGCAGAGGATGGCCTTGGTGGTCATCAAAGGGAGGAGAGGCCCTTGGTCCTGAGAAGGTTAGATGCCCCAGTGTAGGGGAATGCCAGGTCAGGAAAGCAGGAGGAAGGAGGGTTGGTGAGCAGGGGGAGGGGGGATGGGTTAGGGGATTTTCGGGGAGTGGGGGGAAAAGGGTACAACATTTGAAATGTAAATAAAGATTATATCTAATAAAAAAAGAAAAAAGAAAAAGAAAACATCCTGTTCGAGCCAGGAGGAGCAGACCAGTAAGTGGCACCCCTCCATGGCCTCTGCATCAACTCCTGCCTTGGGGGTCCTGCCCTGTGTGACTTCCTGTTTTGACTGCTTTTGATGCTGAACTGAGATATGGAAGAGACAACAAAATAAACCTTTTATTACCAGGAAAAAAAACAAAAGAAAGAAAGAAAATAAAACATGGGTGTCAAATGTAGTAACACAGGAGAGCTACCTTTTCAGAACAAAACCATGAAGAACCAAGGTGAGCACTGCATTTCTCCGGAGTAGCTGCRACATTAGYGCTGAGTAGCAGCTGGGTTTGCCTACAGCTTTACACGTCCCTCTCCCATTTAGACCTCAGGAGCAGAGGCAAGTAAAGAAAAAATGGATTCATCTGGGGGTAATGCAAGCTGTCCAAGAATCACACTGCATCAATCACGGCCAGTCATGGATAGAAAAATGGAAATGTTTTTCTTAGAGGGTCACAAGAAATCCTCTAGGGGACACAGCAATCAACAGATGGATAGCTCTATCTTGCCAAAGTTGAGATCTGCTTTCTTCTCAAACTCAGGCAGTAAAATATAAAATAGTAAAATATAAAATTTGTTTGTTTGGTTGGTTGGATGGTTGGGTTKGGTTGGGTTTTTGCAGGGATGTTGTTTTGTTGAGTTCTTTGTTTTGTTGCTGAGTTTCACTATGTAGTCCTTGCTGTGTAGACCAGGCTGACTTCAAACTCATAGAGATCCACTGCCTTTGCTCTTGRATGCCGGGATAAAAGGTGTGAGTCTCTATACCCAGCCAACATTGTGGTTTTGGGTTGTGGTTATTTTGTGTTTGTGTTCTGTCTGCTTGTTCACTTGTTTGTTCATTTTGAGATAGGGTCTCCTGTAGCTCAGGCTGGCTTCTAATTTGCTATGTAGCTGAGGATGACCTGAACCTCCCTCCAGGTCCTCCTGCATCTACCTCCCAAGTGTTGAGATTACATGTTTTTCGCTTTTATCTTATTTAATATTCATAGATAATATGCGCTTACTCTACTACAGGAAAAAAAATTCTAGAGAGCTATGTGTGGTAGCACAAGCTCATTATCCCAGTACAGGRGATGCTGAGGCAGGAGGATTATAAATTTCAACTACATAGGAGTTTTGAGAGCCTCTGAGCTACATAATAGCATTGTGTAGGTGAGTAAGAAAAGGAGCAGGAGGAGAAAGGAAGCTATTTGTAGGAAAGAAATGTATGCATCCTTTGGAGTAAAAAAGTTTATGGCTTATGCCCTTACTGGGCCTTGAAACCCAGTCCCAGTGGTAACAGTAGCTGCAAGGCAGCTGGAATAAAGCTTTGGGTTCCTGCAGGGTATCGGAAGGAGCATACAGAAGCATATCTAATATGCTTATAAAAAATATTTCCCAATGGAGTTCAGGTTCAGCAACTCTGGTCAGCTAGCACCAGTAGACTGGAAATCCAACAAAGCCAAACAGGAAGCTTTTCTCTTTTCTGTATCCCTAGATAGTCTTAAATCACTTTGCTGGAAACTGCTACRCAGGTCTGGATTGTACTACAATCTGGCAATGTCGTTTGTACTTTCARTAACGCCTGCTGGTGTTTCCTAAATATTACCAGCAGGCAGCTATTGCTGCACTGTTGTGTGAACTGTGTACCTCTGGCAAAAATAAGATTCACGAGAGAATTGTGGCTGAGTGAATCTTGTTTTAGAAGTTTGAGGAGATCGCATCAACTCTTGTTTCAAAGCACAAGATGGAGTGAAGGCACTCGCTGCTGACCAATGCATAAAAGTTAAACTTTTAACAAAAGATCGTCTACCTGAGCCTCCCAAGCGCTGAGATTCTAAGCCGTCACCACCACACCCATGTTAGTTGTTTACAGATTTACTTAATATCAAACAGGAAGATTTTCTAATAATCTTACTGATGATTTGGAACTTAATGCATTCAAATGCTGGTTTCAGCCTTTCRAAATATATCAGGTTGGTCTTCTGACTCATCATCTTGCCAGCATCAATAAGGATTCCACGTGTATTTGACAAGAATGTGTGCTTTGTTGCTGGGGCTTGGGCTCCACATATGGCCATTAGATCATAGTTCATCTAAGTTCCCACTAATGTCTTTCCTGCTTGTCCTCTAGTTTCTGAGATATCTAAAACGTCCTCCTGTTCATGTATTTCTCCATTTTTATTTTATATATTGTTTTGTCTTATGGAGCCCTCCTCTGATTCTCTATTCTACAGACGGTTAGGACTTAGAAGATGCCTGAACCATTCTGAAAACCATGAGAAGCTTAGTAAGATTTCAAAAATCTGGCAATTTTTTTCTCATAGTTATTTTACTAGAAAATAATGACTGTTGAAAGGGCTCCTGGGGACTTATTTGGTGTCAAGATCTAATTCTTTAGGGCAAGACTGCCGGGGTGGTGGTGGCGCACGCCTTTAATCTTAGCACTTGGGAGGCAGAGGCAGGCGGATTTCTGAGTTTGAGGCCAGCCTGGTCTACAGAGTGAGTTCCAGGACAGCCAGRACTACACAGAGAAACCCTGTCTCGAAAAACAGACAAACAAACAAAAAAAACAAACAAAAACAAAAATCAAAAAGGGGGGCAAGACCTAAAGAAGGTAGCCCCAAAACATACTGAATTCTTCAAAAGGAATAGACCATCATTTTCATAAACAATACAACGGGGATTTTTATAGTTAGGCCACATGAGAACACTAAAATCATTGTAACAACTCAGATTTAAGGACATGGTTCACCTGACCTTGATGGTGGAGGAGAACTAATTATCTAATGAGGAGAATACAGAATCATTCAAATGTGAGAAGACATTCTGGAATGTTTACCCGCCCCCTTTTTCACCTATATATACTTGGGAAAGTCTTTAATCTCCTTCTAACTCAGAACAGGATAATTTTCTGTCTGAAGAGGGGGTCAACAGTCTATTATGGAACAACACAATAATTACAATTTTACATTCTATGTGATTGGTTATATTTATACTTAATTGTGTGTAGTTCATAGTGTAAACTATGGGTTTAATACCTCTCACTCAATTGTCAGTTTAAAAGAATCATGGTTCTGGGGAAGTGTGTTGGCTAGTTTTATGTCAACTTGTGATAGGCTGATGTCATCTGAGAGGAAGGAACCTCAATTAAGAAAACACCTTCATGAGATCTGGCGGCAGGCAGGCCTGTACATCCTGGGTTCAAAGCCCAACATAATACAGAAATAATCTTGTCAACATTTAGATAAAATATTTGGCTGAACAGATATATTGGTTGCCTATTGATATTTAACGAATTGTTTCCAAACTCAGGTAGCTTAAAAATCATAAACAGTTGAGCCAGGCATGGTGGTGCACACCTTTAATGCCAGTACTTGGGAGGTAGAGGCAGGAGGATCTGCAAAATGAGTTCCAGGAGAGCCAGGACTACATGGAGAAATCCAGTCTCGAAAAAATAAAGTGAATAAATAAGATAAAATAAAAATAAAAATCCTAAGTAGTTATCATTATCTGACTTAGATACCCATGTACCAAGGTTCTGTATAGGAAGGGCCCACCTCAAGCACACTCCTCTGGTTACAGAAGACTTCTGCTCTTTCCTGGTTATTGGCAGTACACAGCAGTTCCTTTCTACATGGTCTTCTCCATCAGGCTACTCACAGCATAGAAACCGGCTTCCTCAGCGTGCATGAAAGAGCGCAAGAAGAATTGCTCACGAGGAAGTAACTGGTATTTTTTCTGAACATTTTTTAAAAACATATTCATGAGCTAAGAAGATAGATGCTCAGTAGGTTACATGCTTACAGCRCAAGTGTGGAACCAGAACTCAGAGCCCCAAGATCCACGAAAAGCCAAAAGCAGCAGCAATGGGACACCTGTAATCTGTAATGCCAGTCCCCCTGCAGTGAAATCAAAGGTCAATCTCCAGAAGCTGGCAGGCCAGCTAGCCTGATGCAAGCAGTGATAAACAGTAAGATAAACAGTAAGAGATTATCTTAAACTYGGTCAAAGGCAATGACAGACACCTGAGATTGTGAGAGTGCTCTCTGATCTCCACAGGCATGCTGTGGTATGCACAAACTGCATTTACTCTCGGGAACATGCATACAAACACACACACACATCACACATCATATACACATATGGATTTTTTGAAAATTACTCTAAAAGAATAGCTTCATAGCAGGATTGAGTTTGAACACTCCCCCTTCCCTTTTTCTTACACGCACACACTCCCACACTATCCACGTCCTCCACTAGAATGGCACATCTGTTCAGTGGATGGACCCATATTCACACATCCTCACTCCAAATCCACTCTCCATTAGAGCTTAATCTCTGGATTTTGATAAATGTGTGTGTGTGTGTGTGTGTGTGTGTGTGTGTGTGTGTGTCATGTCAAAGTTATTTTACCACACATACCTATCCCCCACCCCCTGTGCGCATGCACCTTCCCTACCCCTTTGCAACTGTGGATCTCATTGCAGTCTCCACAGACTGCCTTTTCCCAACTGTCGTGCTGTCATGTCATCTGGAATCCGACCCTCATAGCCCAGTCAGACAGATGGGCCTCTTTCACTTAGCATGCATTTAAGCTGTGTGTGTGTGTGTGTGTGTGTGTGTGTGTGTGTGTGTGTGTGTTTTCATGGCTTTGATAGCTCTTTTGGTAGCTGGATAATACTCCAGTATCTCAATGTGCCACAGAATGGAAGAATATCTTGTTTGCTTTCAAATATTGGCAGACTACAGTGATGTAATAACCCTGCTTCTGTAAATGATAGCCCATTACTATTGTGATGTGGGCACTGAAAGTAAATCAAGTTCATCTACAAAGACCCAGGACATGGATGATGTGAGAGAAAGCTCTTGGGAAAGACACTTAGGTTTTCCCAGCATGAAGGGTGAGACAAATGCCACAGGCCCCTTGACATCATGGAAGCATCAGGACAGTTGAGGGACATTATAGATCCTGAAGTGGTCTCATCTTAACGAATGTTCATGACCCTACCCATTGAGAAAGTCCCTAGAGAAACATAGAACATTTAAACCATGCTGCCAATTAGTCTTCCTTTGCAAGCAGAGTCTACTTCTGATACATTTAATTGAGATATGTTAATCCCATTCACGATTTCAAAGAGGGACAAGTTGTGTCATTATTCCTGTTCCTCCCTGTGTGCATCACTAGCATATGCATATGAATTTATATGTCACRTTTCAATTTTCTTTTCTTTTCTTTTTTTTCTTTTCTTTCTTTTTATTTTTTTTCTTTTTTTTGAGACAGGGTTTCTCTGTGTAGCTCCGGCTGTCCTGGAACTCACTCTGTAGACCAGGCTAGCCTCGAACTCAGAAATCTGCCTRCTTCTACCTCCCTAGTGCTGGGATTACAGGCGTGCGCCACCACCGCCTGGCACCACATTTCAATTTTCTTATGTTGTTTCTCTCTGTTGGAATAAAAGTGGAGAAATTTGGCATTCTTTGTTTTTACTGAATTCCTAAATCCCTCATGTTGATCAACRATTTGGTACAGAAAAATGTTTGTGTTGATTTGCTTTCTTTGTTGCAGTGCTGGGGATAGAACCCAGGGCCTTGTAGGTGCTAGGCAAGAGTTCTACCATCAAGCCACATCCCCATCTGAAAAAGAAGTTTGTAAAAGGATCTATTGAAGGACATAGTAAACTACATGATTCCTTACAACTTCTCACAGCTGACTTCCTGAACTGTCTGGCTTTCTTCTTTTTTGCCCCATCGGATTGTTATAATCATCCCAATTATATTCTGCTGTAGAAGAGCTAAGGAGATTTAGCCAAATGCGTTAAGTTTGTGTTGCAGAGGACAGTGGCAACACTCCACCACCAGGGGGAGTAAAAAGCCACGGGAATTCCTTCCTTCTGTGTTGTGGATTGATTGGTGTGGATTGGTTCGTTTCCTCRTCTGTATATTTACTTGTTTGAAAAGGATCTCACTCTGTAGCTCAAGGTGGCTTTGAACTCATGACAATCATCCTGTCTCAGTACTGGGACTCCAGGCCCGAGCCACCACATCAAGTCATTAAGTGGTGTTCAAGCTAGGTTCCCCTGTGCTGGAGAATACTGACAACTTCTGTTCCTGCTCCTTTAGCCTTTCTACTAATCCAGAAGCTGACACAAGGTAGAGCCAACACGCTCTGCAAAGAAGAGGTAAGGAGAGCTGAAAGGCTTCTGTGACTGCGTTCCCAGACCGGCTCTGCAAAGGAATGCGGCTGATTATCGTTTCCTCAGCACAAAGTTCCTGTCTCCAGGCCTAAGGCACCCTTCAGGCTCTGTCTCTGTTCTCAGACCCAGATCACTGGTTTAACCGCTCAATTGCCTTTTGAGTTTGCTGTCAAGCAATTAGATGACAACATTAAGAACCAGGCGTAACCTCCAAAGGCCAACAGTAAGCCACAGGCAGAGAATGGTCAGATTGAGAGCTTGGGGAACCGTTTCTTGAAAAGCGTAAGGATGTATCTCCAACTTCGATGCCCGGTGAGTCTTGCATCCTTTGCTCCACCGGATGTCCTAAAAACAGCTACAATTAATGGTAAAACATTGCCTCCCCCAACCCAGCACCACACAGAGGCTTGGGGATTTGGTTTTTCATTATAGGGTAGCCTGGTAAAGGGATGGTTAACAGAGCTAAGTAGGATGATTCTCCTCTGTAGAATTAGTCAAACRCTACAGGCAGGAATGGTAGTCAAGAAATATAAGGAGTGACACACTGGTGTATCAACAGTGACTGTGACATTTTGACCACTGCGATTCCTTAGGTCCTGGCTGAGACAGCCTGATACAAATATCAAATGCCTGGGACTTTGTTTTCTGTTTTTGTTTTGTTTTGTGAGACGGTGTCTTACCAGGCAGGCTTCAAATACACCATCCTCTTGCCTCAGTTTCCTAAATGCTTGGAATTAAAGGCCTGTCACTGAGCTTACCACCTACCCACCCCCAACTAGAAATGTGAATTTTATTTGAACACTGCTAGAGGCAAAACGTCATCTGGGCCTAGTGGAGGAGGGCAGGGGCGGAAGCAAACTGAAGTCAAGAGGTCTTAGAGGGAGGGGGACTGCAGAAAGAATTGCTAAATCTTTTTGGCATGAAATCATCCAGAGGGGCCTGCAGAGATGGCTCCGAGGTTAAGAGCACTGACTGCTCTTCCAAAGGTTCTGAGTTCAATTCCCAGCAACTACTCAGTGGCTCACAAGCGTCTGTAATGAGATTGGATGTCCTCTTTTGTTGTAACTGAAGACAGCAACTGATGTGTTTATAAAAAGATAAAGAGAGATAAAATATGTTCTAAGTAGAAGCCAGCTATGAGCACATGGAGAGAGGGGGAAGGGAAGGGAGGGAAGAGCCCAAGAAAGAAGCAAGAGTAAGCAAGACGCAAGAGAGGGAGGAAGGGCAAGCATCCCCTTTTATAGTGGGTCAGGCCTACCTGGCTATTGCCAGGCAACTGTGGGGAGGAG
>BDUI01005277.1:4360-15086 GCA_002335545.1 Apodemus speciosus
GATCATGTGTTTTTTTCTTTGAGTTTGTTTATATAGTGGATTACTTTGATGTATTTCTGTATATTGAACCATCCTCCATTCCTGAGATGAAGCCTACTTGATCATAATGGATGATCATTTTGATGTGTTTTGGATTCAGTTTGTGTGAATTTTATTGAGTATTTTTGCATCGATATTCATAAGTGAAATTGTTCTGAAGTTCTTTCTTTGTTGGGTTTTGGTGTGGTTTAGGTATCAGAGTAATTGTGGTTTCATAGAACAAATTGTGTAGTGTTCCTTCTGTTTCTATTTTGTGGAATACTTTGGACAGTATTGGYATTAGGTTTTCTTCGAATGTCTGCTAGAATTCTGCACTATAYCCATCCTGGGTTTATTTTGGTTGGGAGACTATTAATGAYKGCTTCTATTTCTTTAGGGGTTATGGAGCTGTTTAGATGGTTTATGTGATCCTGATTTAACTTTGGTACCAGATATCTGTCTAGAAAATTGTCCATTTCATCCAGATTTTCCAGTTTTTTTTTAAGTGTAGTATTTTGTAGTAGGATCTTATGATGTTTTTGAATTTCCRCAGTTTCTGTTGTTATGTTTCTGTTTTCATTTCTGATTTTGTTAATTTGAATATTGTCTCTGTGGCCTCTGGTTATTCTGGCTAATGGTTTATCAAGCTTGTCGATTTTCTCAAAGAACCAGCTACTCTTTATTCTTTCTTCTTTGTATAGTTATTTTTGTTTCTATTTCATTTATATCAGCCCTGATTTTTATTTTTTTTCCTGCAGTATACTCTTGGGTGTATTTGCTTCTTTTTGTTCTAGAGCTTTCAGATGCATTATCAAGCTGCTAGTGTATTCTCTTTCCAGTTTCTTTTTGGAGAYACTCAGAACTATGAGATTTCCTCTTGTTCAACTGGTGGTCAGCATGTAGAAGAATGCAAATAGATCCATTCTTATCTCCCTGTACAAAGCTCAATTCCAAGTGGATCAAGAATAGCCACATAAAACCAAATTCACTGAAAATAATAGAAGATAAAGCGAAGAAGAGCCTTGAGCACATGGACACAGGGGAAATTTTCCTCAACAGAACACCAATGGCTTATGCTCTAAGATGAAGTATTGAGAAATGGGACCTCATAAAATTGCAATGTTTCTGTAAGGTGAAGGACATTGTCAATAGGACAAAAGGGCAACCAACAGGTTGGGAAAAGATCTTTACCAAGCCTACATCTGATAGAGGGCTAATATCCAATGTGTTCAAAGAACTCAAGAAGATAGACTCCAGAGAACCAAAAAGCCCTATTAAAAATGGGGTACAGAGCTAAACAAATAATTTCCAACTGAGGAATATGGAATGTCTGAGAAGCACCTAAGGAAATGTTCAACATCCTTAGTCATCAGGGAAATGCAAATCAAAACAACCCTGAGATTTTACCTCACTCTAGTCAGAATGGCTATGATCAAAACTAGGGTGCCAGCAGCAGCTGGCAATGACATAGCTAAAGGGGAACACTCCTACATTGCTGGTGGGATTGCAAGTGGCACAACCACTCTGGAAATAAGTCTAGTGGTTCCTCAGAAAATTGGACATAGTATTACCTGGGGACCCAGCTATACCACTCCTGGGCATATGCCCGAAAGATGGTCCAACATATCATAAGGACATATGCTCCATTATGTTAATAGCAGCCTTATATATAATAGTCAGAAGATGGAAAGAATCCAGATGTCCTTCAACAGAGGAATGCATAGAGAAAATGTGGTACATTTACACAATGGAATACTACTCAGCTATTAAAAATAATGAATTCATGACATTCTTAGGCAAATGGATGGAACTAGAAAATATAAACCTGAGTGAGGTAACAATCACAAAAGAACACACATGGTATGCACTCACTGATAAGTGGATATTATCCCAAAAGCTCATAATACCCAAGATAAAATTAACAGACCACATCAAGCTCAAGAAGAAGGAAGAGCAAAGTGTGGATACTTCAGTCTGTCTTAGAAGGGGCAACAAAATAACCATGGGAGGAGTAATAGAGACAAAGCATGGCGCAGAGACTGAAGGAAAGGCCATCCAGAGACTGTGCCACCTGAGGATCCATACCGTATATAGTTGCCAAACCCAAACATATCATCTTCTATACAGCTACACATTACTAATTGATAATCTAAACTTTATTTTTGTATCTGCCTCTCATGAGTGTATGGTCATCACTTTGAAAATGAGGGCTATGTCATTCAGTTATTAAACTTCTATTCCTTGATGCCATTTTAGGCTTAATCATGCGCATCAGATGGGTAGATGAGTATATGGATACTTTTTAAATATTAACTTCCCAGAGTAGAATTCTCAGACACTGATAATCTACATTCTCAAGATCAAAGAGACAGAAGGCAGTTAGACAGTGTACAGAGAGTGTAGAAGATGTAYTCTTCATGGCATATTTAATTTAGAAACCCCAAGTAACTTGAATTAATGAGCCTTTGCTAAAATTCTTTAGTCACACTGGGAATATTGATGTCTTGATTTCACGGCATATTTAGCTTCCATTCCACTTATCTTCCCTTATGCCTTCATATTTGATTAAATTCGTAACAATCATTCACTTAGCTATACACCATAACTCTTGGTCTTTTATATTTTCCTACTTTACAAGCAGAATATTAAYCATCTATAGGTAAATAAACAGCTATTTATGTAGAGAAGAAGTGATGATCCATTTCCTGAAAAATTCAGATGGAGATAGGGATGAATGGGGGAAAAAGCTTTCACATTAATGGACTAAATACACAATATACCTAGCTCATTCCTTTTTGATTTGAAAGACACCAGGTGTAGCTGCATAAGGAAGCACCTTGGGGCACTATGTTTTGTATCATAGGTGGTTTCAAAATGCATACTATGGTCAATCTGAAGTGAATTCTGGAAAGGCGAATATGCCAAAAATCCTCCTTTTCTTACTTTTATATCATTTCACAGAAAAAATAATTGGAGATTTTGTTGCTTGCTTCTTTATCCATAGACCCTAATGGAAATAAATTTTTATCACGTGTGCTTACACTACACAGTCACTAAATGCCAGTGACTATAGAATAATCCTCTAAGGACCAGTRTGATCTTTTCCTTTCCTATTATGTCACACAGGAATTGTTTGCAGACCATATCATGGTCTCTGGTAGCTACTAAGTATGTAATGCTTTGTTCTAGATAAGCCTCCAGGGAAAACTTTAGTCAGAGAGCATAGGAGAGACCAACAAYTCCTCATTATTTAGAGTAGAAAATAATGTAATTTGTATACTTTGATATTTAAACATTACTGAAAAGGTCTAAAAAAGTAGAACTTAGAGGCTTCCATCAAAATTTTAATTTCAAAATTTTACTGCTACAGGTGTTTGTTCTTCCAGCACTCAGGAAAATTGAAGGCTGGAAACACGGTGCATTTTTAATGTAGGATGCATGAAGATTGATCGARTATTTATATTTTCATTAAAAACAGCTTCATCAAATATTATACTTTTTTTAAATGAATTTACACAAAAGATAATTGATATGTATTCACCAAAAGTGGTTAGTTATAACACAATTTTAAATTCTAAAAATGAAATAGAGAAAGATGGTTCAGAGAATTACAAAACTACTGTTTTTTCAATAAAAGATGCATAAAATATGAGAATACAGGGCTGGATATGACTTGGAGGTTAAGAGCATGAGTTGCTCTTGCAGAAGACCAGGGTTTGATTTCTAGTCCCTACCTGGTGGGAGTCCCAGTTCCAGCGTATATGGAACACTCTTCTGACCCGTGTGGGCACCAACTAAGCACATGGCATACAGGTATACATGTAGACAAAATACTCCTGCACATTAAATAGATAAATCTTTAAAAAACCCAAAAATGTTCAGGCCTAAAGTAAATAAACAAATTATTTTAAAATACTACATATTATTTTAACAGTGTAATGGCCCAAGAATGTACTGAGTGCTTCATCTCCACAGGAGTAAAAAATAATACTCTCAGTGGAGTATACTTGTCAATAGGTTCTTAGAAGATAATAGCCATTGCCTAAGATATAATTTGGGCTATCTTACAAATTGGCTGGGTTACAGTTCACTAATAGAAGAACCACAATAGAATCCTGTTGGAAAAAGCATCCTTCCAACACCAGCCCCACYGGCTTCAATCAGTAGATTTCTGTAGATCAGGAGACTATCTTTCAAACTGACATTATGTATGACAATGTTATCCTCATTCAAAGGATTCCAGAAAGTTCTACCATTTTAATTCTAAAGGCTGCATTCAAAGAACACGGGACTTAGGTGAAAATATTTGTACTTACAGATGCAAAAGAATGGTGGCCAATAAAAGGATAAAGAATAAACAACACAAAGTGTTGCTATCTTAGTGAATCCRTCATTTTATACTGAAAAGACTTGATAATGGGATGGCAAAATTAATGTTTACAATATTATAATATAATCTTAAATTTACTTAGTACATTATCATTCACCCGTAAGAGCAGACATCATTATACTGTTTGTAAATTCAAATATTTCAGGACCACCAAAGTGTTTTAGTCATCAGTTTTCTCATGGCCTCTTTAACTTCCTTGTTTCTGAGACTGTAGATGAGTGGGTTCAACATGGGGATCACCACTGTGTAAAACACAGACACCACTTTGTTCTGATCTGTGGAATAGCTGGACTGGGGCATCACATAAATGAAGGTAATGGTCCCAAAGTACAAAGTGACTGCAGTGAGGTGGGAAGTGCAGGTGGAGAAGGCCTTCTGGCGGCCTTCAGTAGAGMGCATCTTCAGGATTGACACAAGGATGTAGATATAAGACAGAGCAATGATAAACACGGTGACCACAATGATGAATCCCGAAGAGATTGCTGGGATGAYTTCAAAAGAAAAGTCATGAGAACAAGAAAGCTTCAAAAGTGGTGAATAATCACAGAAAAAGTGATTAACTTTATTTGGTCCACAAAAGGACAGATTTAAGGAGCAACCAGTAAATATCCAAGCATTCACCCATCCACCTAGGTAGGAAGCTCCGACTAGGAGGATGCAGACTGTGGAGGACATCTGTGTTGAGTAGAGCAAAGGTGAGCAGATGGCCACGTAGCGGTCATAGGCCATGGAAGCTAGCAAAAATGATTCAGATGTCCCAAATGCCACCACAAAACAGAGTTGAGCCATACAGCCAGCCACAGGGATAAATGTTCCCTTTCTGAGAAAGCCCTTCAGCATGATGGGCGTGACTGAGCTGGAGTACCCAATGTCTAGAAAGGCCAAATGGCTGAGGAACAGGTACATGGGGGTGTGAAGCTGAGGGCTGGTTCTGATTAGCAAAATTATGTTCAAGTTACCCATTAAGGTGACAGAATAGATGATTAGAAACATAACAAATAAAATGACACTGACTGTAACATCCTCTGTTAACCCTAAAAGAATGAACTTTGTTACAACTGTGTAGTTTGCAGGTTCCATCTCTGTCAGAAAAGAAAAATGAGAAGCTATTAGAATGGAATCCAGTATTGTCACTTGCATATTGTTTTCATTATATAAATGACAAAGCATAGGTAGTTACAYGAGTGCAGGAACATGCTTTTGTATGATACCTCATGAAAGAACTTCAGCTTATAAAATTCCATGATTCATGGTCATTTGTGATTAGAAAAATTTATTTCTTTGATATAGTTAAATCATACATACCTCATGCTGCTAGTTTACATTTCAGTGAGCAATAAAGATGCACTGAAATTGGAAAAAATGCATTTTCTTTCTAAAGGTCAGTGACAAGGCAGGTGAAGTCAGGACTTTGGCTTTAYGACTGGCAGTATGTGGAGWTTCAGACTCCACATATTGGTATATAAAACACAAAACCCACCATTACTTCATCATAAGGTATTTCAGCATGTACTTCATAGAATTCGTATTTTGAGTAAAATGAACATACATAAGAATACTATGTATTGAAAATATCTAAATGTGGAACAMATTACTAGTGCCTTAGCACAACTTAATACTTAATTTGTAATGAAAATGAGAAACAATCATCATGTATCAGCAGGAAATAAAATCTGTTACCTGTCTGTGTCTGTGCCTCAACAAGGACAAATGGAAAGTAATTGTTAATGTAAAGCAAGGTTATGTTTATGAGAAACAGTGCCTTTGGGATATAACCCCTTGAGTACCCCTTGCTTGTTAAAATTCCAGTGGTAATCCATCTGGACTGTAAAAATTACAGATGCGTGTGTTTTCATAAATATGTATTATCTGGTATTACTTTTTGTTTGCATCAGNTCACTGAATTATCTTAATAAATTCAAAAAGCATAGGATAGAAACACTTTTATAATTTGGTTTCTCAAACAGCAAGGTCTGGATATAATAACTTCTTTCACAATTATAAAAGTTGCATATTAACACTTCATAACAAACATACTTAGTGGTCAAAAAGTGATGCCTTCACCTAGCAAGACTGGGGGAAAATGAGGGGGGGGGGAATGAGGGTCTGCTTCTGATACTTGAATTCATAATAGTGCTGAAAGTCCTAGCTTGGAAAATTGGAAAAAACATAGTAAAAAAAAACATGTAAGAAAAGGAGAAGAGGTGGATTTTCTTTGAATATCTATGACATTTATTTTTTTTTATAAAACCACAAAAAGTTTCTCAAAAAATTAAAATGCATCATCAAAGTTTGATGCCTTGTAACCAAACAACCAAATTGGTTGCTTTTCTGTAGAGGGACTATGAAGTACTTGAGAAGGAAACTCAGAAAAGAAACCCATTTCTCTTTCCTTCTTTCTTTCTTTCTTTCTTTCTTTCTTTCTTTCTTTCTTTCTTTCTTTCTTCTTTCTTTCTTTCTTTCTTTCTTTCTTTCTTTTTCTTTCTCTCTTTCTTTTTTCCTTCCTTCCTTATTTTCTTTCTGTTTTTAAGTATAGACTAGAGTTTATTAAGGGCATGGGGAGGGGAATTAAGAGGTTAGTAGAGGAAGATAAAGGCAGAGAGAGAGAGAGGGAGAGAGAGAGAGAGGAATAGAGGAGTAGAGGTGGACCATGAGCACATGGAGAGAGACAGGGGAAGGAACTGGGGAGAGAGGAGGGAAGGGAAAGTAAGAGAGCAAGAGAAGAAACCCATTTCTAAGAGCTTAAACAAAGATGATGCACACAGAAAAATATTAACATAGGAAGGTGTTGCACTGACATCTTCAAGAAGGTGATGAATAAAACTGCCAGAGATGTGAATTCATGGTGAAACATCTTTGGCTCATGCACTGAGAGTTTTAATATTGTTAAATGTTAACAGTATCCAGTGTAACTATAGAGCCACCCAAACCCTACCAAAACCTTGAAGACATTCTTTATATAAACAGAAATATAAACTCAAAAATTCATATTCACTCACAAAACCCTCAAAATATTCAACATTATATTGAGACACAACATAGCTGAAGTGTCACAATTGGCGTTTTCAAAGTATGTTTATTTTTGGTTGTGAATCTAGCTTTTTGTTATCCAAGGCTTTATAAACCCCAAATTTATTTTGTGCATGTCCACCTTTTTTTTCCTAGGCATTCTGCAAATTTAAGCTGCTTGAGGAGTTTCTTCTGTTTGTTGCTGAACAGATTATCCTGCTCTGTGGAAGAATTCTGCATCCATTTTGCTGCCTTGCTCGAAGACTGCTCATGAATCTAGCTTTCAATGGCCGAGCCATCTCTCCAGCTGTCCAAAGTATATGTCAAAGCTACAGTGATTAAAATGATATGGTGCTGGCTTAAAGAAGATACAGAGACCCAGGAAAGAATGAAGATAGATCTCTGCAAGTCCCATGAGTCCTTGTCAGTTGATTCATGTGGTGTCCCTGATCCCACTGGTTTCTCAATCCTTCCTCTCCATCCACCACAGGATTTCTGAGCTCTGCATATATGTTTGTCTGTGGGACTCTGTWTCTGTTCCTATCAGTTGCTGGTTGAAGTGTCTCTCTGGTTTCATTGATGACCATTATGCTTGACTCCAGTCCCAGAACACTGTGCAGGCAAGACAAACTGTAGGTCAACAATTTTGTGGCTGGGTTGGTGTCCTAATCCTTCCACTTGAGGCCTTGCCTGATTTCAGAAGATAGCCCTGTGTCTTCCATTACTTGGAGTCTTTGCTAAGGTTACTCCTACAGATTCCATGGAGTTTGCCCCAAATACCAGTCTTTTCTCCCAGGATTTTATCCCTTTCCGCAGCTGATCCCTCCTGTTACTACCCCCACCTGCCCCAAGATCACTTGTAAAAGGGATTTGGGAGCCTGTAGGGGTCTGATATAGGTTCTCTGCAAATATGTTATGGCTCAGTAGCTTGGTGTTCTTGTGCGAAACTGTTGGTGGGAGGAGGGGCTGTCCCTGACTCCTTTGTCAACTTGTATAACCCTTTGCCCCTTACTGGGTTGCCTTGCCCTGCCTTGATGTGATGGTATGTGGCTGGTCTTATTCTACCTTTGTATGCAGTATTTGGTTGATATCACTGGGAGGCTGCTATTTTCTGAGGGTCTGTAAAGGGACAGTGGATCTGGGTAAGAGGAGAGATGGGGAGGGGGAGTGGAGGAGCAGGGGAGAATCTAGTGTAAATGGAGGGAGGGGAAACTTCAACCAGATGCATATATGAGATAATAATAATAATGAAAAGAATAAGGTAATAATCTCGTATATAAGCCCTCACCTATATTCTGAGTAATCTTTGAAGATTGTGTGATTATCACACAGTAGATTATGGAATTTTTCATTAACATATGGCTGAGAGAACATAATAGCTAAATGTAAAAGAATGAAATCCAACCTCAGCCTTATACCATATGAAAAAAATCAGCTGAACAGGATTGATGTCAGACCTGAAACCATAAATATCCTAGAATCATACATGGGTAGCCATTCTATGACATTTGTCTGAGGAGTTATTTCTTGCACACAAAACTTAAAGATACAAATAATAAAACAAAAACCAAATCAGATCCCATCAAGTCAAAAGCCTCCTAAAAGCAAAGAGAAGACTCAAGCGAAGCAAAAGAAGGAAGCAACAGCCATGGAACTTGAAAATATTTGCATATCACATATCTGAAAAAAGTTGCTTTGCAAAACCTAAGCAAAGAATTCTTTGAACTGAAAAAAAAATCATTTGCTGGAGAGATRTTCTCAGGAGTTAAGAGCCCTAGCACCCAAGTGGCAGTTCACAACTGTCAGTTAACTCTAGTCACAGGGGACTTGACATCTTTTTCTGGTCTTCACATATACACCCAGGTAAAAAACCCAGATACATGGCATAAATAAGTTAATTAAAAAATAAAAATGGGCTAAGAAATTGAACAGATGTGTAAGTGACAAATGGATATATTGAAAAATGTTTGGGTTTGCATTTCCCTGATGACTAAGGATGTTGAACATTTCTTAGGTGCTTCTCAGTCATTCAGTATTCCTCAGTTGAGAATTCTTTGTTTAGCTCTGCATACCATTTTTTAATAGCCTTATTTGATTCTCTGGAGTCTAACTTCTTGAGTTCTTTGTGTATATTGGCTATTGTCTTCTATCGGATGTAGAATTGGTGAAGATCTTTCCTCAATCTGTTGGTTGCCATTTTGTCCTATTGACAGTGTCTATCCTTTGCAATTACAATTTTATGAGGTCCCATTTGTTGATTCTTGTTCTTAGATCATAAGCCACTGGCTATTAAACAATAATATCAACCAACCAGATCCCTCAGAGCTCCCAGGGACTAAACTACTAACCAAAAAGTACATATGGAGGGACCCRTGGCTCCAGCTGCATATGTAGCAGAGGATAGCCTTGTTGAACCTCAATGGGAGGAGAGGCCCTAGTTCCTGTAAAGGTTCAATGCCCAAGTTTATGGGAATTAGAGGGTGGGGAGGTAGGAGTGGATGGTTGGATGGGGGTGCTTCTATGAGGGCATAGAAGCAACGGGAGCGGGGAAGGCATARGGGGTTTCAGGGGGAGGATCTGGAAAGAAGATAACATTCAAAATGTAAGTAAAGAAATTTCCAATAAAAAGAAAAAAAAGAAAAATGTTTAGTGTCATTAATCATAGCTAAAATATCAATTAAAACCACAATTACATTTTCCTATACTTCTCAGAATGACTATTGCAAAAAGAGCAAGCATTGTTTCATTTATGTGGGGTATATAAAAATCTGTGTTGTAGATAAGGGTGTAAAACAGTGCAGCCTCTGCAGAAAAGAATATGCTGTTTTCCTTTAAAAATTAAGAATGAAACTGACAGGTGAGACAACAATGTGGCTCCTCAATATTAACTCAGAAGAATTAAAATATCTATTTTTAAGCACTATTAATACTTTCTATCAGGTAGAGTACTTGTCACAACAACCAAAATTTAAAAAACATCCAATGCCCATCAACAGATAAATGGATGAAGAAAATGTGGTCCATTTATACAACAGAATATCACTCAGTCTTAAAACAGAAGGAAAATGCAACATGTACAGCATGATTCATAGACCCTGGGGACACCATGCTAAGTGAAATAAACCTATCACAGAACAACAGGGTGCTGCATGATTCCAATATGAGTTCTTTAAAACTGTCAAGTGCACAAACCCAACAAGTAAAATTGTGGGCCCTGAACTTGAGGGTAGGGAAAGTATTTTATTACCCTTCTAGTTCAGGGACATACATTTTCAGCTAGGAAGAATTAATAAATTTTACATATCTGCT
>BDUI01005277.1:50245-65445 GCA_002335545.1 Apodemus speciosus
GAATGGATACAAAAAATGTGGTATATATACACAATGGAGTACTATTCAGCCACTAGAAACAATGAATTGATGAAATTCTTAGAGAAATGGATGGACCTGGAGAACATCATACTAAGTGAGGTAATCCAGTCTCAAAAGAATACCCATGGTATGTACTCACTGATTACTGGATATTAGCCTAGAATCTTGGAACACCAAAGACACAATCCGCATACCAAATGATGTCTGACAAGAAGGAAAGAGTGGCCCCTGGTTCTSGAAAGGCTTAATGCATCAGTGTAGGGGAATATAGAACAGGGAAGTGAGAAAGGATGGATGGGGGAACAGGGGGAAGGAAAAGGGCATGTGGGACCTTTGGGGGTGGGAATCAGGAAAAGGGAAATGAAATGTAAATAAAGTATATATCCAATAAAAAAAAGAAAGTTAAAAGTATCAATCTTTAGGAGAGAAAAGAAAGAAGGAAGGAGGGAAAGAAGGAGGGAGGGAGAAAGGGAAGGAGGGAGGACCTCGCTTGTGCCATCCACTATGTGAGGACACATAGCAAAAATGGACCAGGAAGCAGAACTTCACCAGGTATCTAATATGCTGGTGCCTTGACCTTGGACTTCCCAGTGTGGGGAATTGAGAGATAAATGTTTATTGTTTTTTTAAAAAAAAATTCTTTTGTTAGTCCTGGCCACATCAGCCTGGGAGGCTAGAAGAAAGACATCCAAGTGCCTGATTCGGGGCTGGCTTGTGGTGCCTGAAAGACAGCAAAGAACTGCATGGGAACCACTATGAAGAACAAATGTGTGATGGAGGAATGGAAAAATAGAGTACATGGTAGAGAGGTAGAAGCAAAAGCAAAACTGAGGGGTTTGCACAGTATGGAGAGAGGTATAACTGGAGATCCCCTGGCCGTGATGAACAGGTAGATATTGTAAGCATGATGAGGTCCTGTGCTGGGCTATCACCAAGGCCCATGTCCGGGTCCATGGTCCTGCTACAGCTAGGGTCTGGGTAGATGTCTATGATCAGAGCTACCACTAAAGGCCAGGTGAATGTCCATGGTCTGGACTGCTACTTGAGGCACTGTGCTGAGCTGGCCCTGCCCCTCAATGGCTGATACACTAGGGAGAGTTGGACTGGTTCCTAGCTTGGTAGCACAATACAGCTGATTCTAGTGTTAGGGCTGCAGGTAACCCTACCCCACATGTGTGAGCACAGAAAAGCAGGTCCCATCTCTAGTCTGCCTAGTGTGGCTTGGGTGAGGTGCCCTTCCCCCACCCCTTATGGCCTGTGGCAGGTAGGAGAGTTGTCCCCAGGTTATAAAAGCAGGAGAGCTGCCTCTGCTTTTAACCACCTAGAACATTCAGGAGAACAGGCCCCGCATATTAATGGGCTGGCCCTGGTAGCAAGCCTATGCGTGAGCCAACCCCAAAGACATAGGAGCAGGAGATATTTCCCTAATGCTCACAGGCTGCAGCCTTGAGTGAGCTAGCATAACAGGCAAAGTGCTGGGGTTTCTCACCCTAGTGGTATGTGTGCAGGTGAGCTTGCTARCTCAGCTAACTCCCAGGCTCAGATCCAAAGCTTTGAGTTGGCCCACACCAGCATCTACCCCATCTATGAACATGGGAAAGGGCCAGTCCTGCAGATCCAAAATTGCAGGATCCCTATGACACAGGGTAACAACAGGATATCCTAGAGGATACCCTGTGAAGATCCTGTATAGATAGTGTAGTGAAAGTCAGAGACCTCAAAGCAGACCAATTTGTGATTGCAATGAACATTTACAAATAAAGATGTGTAAACAAAATGGTATACTGTGTGACATAATGTGACTTCACAAGACTTTTATTTTATTATTTTATTTTATTTTATTTTATTTTATTTTATTTTATTTTATTTTATTTTATTTTATTTTATTTTATTTTATTTTGTGGCGATGGCTTCAAGGGAAGAGTGCCTATGCAACTGGAYGGAGAAAGGAATGAGTGTCTGTTGATCTGGCGATTTTATCAGTTTATTTTTTGCAGGAATATATCTATTACACTTAAGCTCTAATTTTTAATAGGAATAAATCATTCTTTTAAGCTGACATTAAGGTTTTCAATATTATGATCATATCTCATTTTCTGTTCAGTCTTAAAAAGTTTATACATTCTCCTTCATCAGTCAATCACACTGCTAATTTCTATTCACTATACTCCTCCCTCCCCATCTYGTCCTCTTCTGTTTCTCTATCTATATGTCTAGCCTTTTTTATTCACTATTGTTTTCTTTTGTTGTTTTACTAATATAATTATTTTCTTTTCCACCAAAGTTACCATAATCATGAAAATAGTGTTCCAAAGCATTCTAATATGCCTGTTAAATGTATACATGAACTCATAAATGTTTTAAAATCATGATATATTTGCTGTAGAAAAATGGTGAGACCAGGAAAATTCAGAAGTTAGATAACACTTTAATTGCTTTGTACATTAAATAATTTTTGATGGAAATACAGTTTACTACTGTTGTTGTCAGTGCTCAATAGTTGTTCTTAAATGTTCTGGTTTTTTAATTGCCAAAAAAGTTATAATTTTACTGAGACTCTCTAGTACCTTCCTCAGGGCTGTCTGCATTTCTTTATTTCTTAGGCTGTAAACAACGGGGTTGAGCAGAGGTGTCAGTACCGTGTATGTGACAGCCATCAGCATGTCTTCACAAAAGGAGTCACTGTTCTTGGGTATCAAATAGACAAAGAAAGGGAATCCATAGTGCATAGATACAACTGTGAGGTGGGAGGAGCACGTTGAGAAGGCCTTATGCCTCCCCTGTGCAGAAGGCATTTTTATAATGAGGAATACTATGAAGACATAGGAAATCATGATTAAAACAAAGCTTCCCACCAGCACAAATGCAGAGAACACAAAAATAATCRTTGCATGATGAGCAGTGTAATCACAGGCAAGGTGAACCAAGGGTGAAATATCACAGAAAAAGTGCTGGATAGTATTGGAGTCACAGAAAGACAAGCTGAATATGGTGAAGGTGACAGTGAAAGAACAAAGGAACCCAACAACACAGGAAGCTATTATGAACTGAAAGCAGACCTTTGGGGTCATAAAGATATGATAATGCAGTGGGCTGTGGATGGCAGTGTATCGGTCATAGGACATGGCAGCCATGATGAAACAGTTGTTGGCAGCKAGTCCAAAGAAGAAAAACATCTGGGTGGCACACTCAGGGAGAGAGATGGCCTTGCTCTCTGATATCAAGTCCACTAACATTCGGGGCAAGATCACCATAGAGGTGCATGTTTCTGAAAAGGACAGGGCAAAGAGGAAAAAGTACATGGGGGTGTGAAGGTTGTGATTGAGCTTGATGGCCACCATGATGGATGCATTTGCTAAGAGAATGCTCACATGGGAGAGCAGAATCACAACAAACAGTAGATTCTGTAGCTCTGGGAAACTGGAAAAACCCAACAGAAGGAATGTAGTCACTGTGCTGTGATTGCCCATCCTCTAAGTGGCAGCAATTTTAACCCACAGATGAATATGTGCTTAAGGTCAATGCTCTAAGATGATTGTGAGGAGCTTCTGCACCGATGCTGTCAGTTCCTTAATCAAGACTGTTCAATTAATACAAAGCAATCAAATAAAGAAATCCATAAACGAGGAGGTAAGGGCATTGAAATAATGTAGCAGATAAAAATCATACGTTATTTCCAGCTAAGCCCAATGATGTGAGTTCAATCTTAAGTACCCACATGTTGCAAGGAAAAAAACCTGACTCCCACACATATGTTCACATATGTATCATGAAACATGTTTACACACACATGCACACACTACATGTATGCATAAATAAGGAAATGAATGTATGTGTATATGCATAAATATTGACCTAAGTCAAGCCAGAAGCTTAAAATTTGAGGGAATGCTGCAAGTATGAAAATCTGCAAGAAATTCACAGAATGGCCCCAAATATGTTCTTAGAGTCTACTCACAAGCATTCTGAAACACTTTCCTTTCTGTTTTCTTGGTCTGCACAAAAGAAAACAGAGAACATAGATGTCTTCAGTCACTTGATTTTGATATGCAACAGTGTTCAAATAATATTTCTCATGTAATGTTGCCCTGGCCCCTCAGTATTGTTCATTAATTTATTATTAGAATACACTCAGTAACTGAATAACTTGCTTTCAAGTTGCTGTGATTTTTAAAAATTTCTACAGAGATAAAGCAGGAAATTCTAAAGAAACATCTGCTTTTTTCAGTGTGGTCCAGCTACTGTTTGTATTCTCTACCACCTACTGATTCCTAGYGAATGGTTTTTGCACCAATGACCAGGTCACATGAAGAAATGAAATCAGCATGTGTGAGTTACAGTTCTTAGTATAGTAATTGAAGGTAGAGAAATAATAAAATCCACAGTTTTAATGTATTATTTCTTTAAGCATAGCATAATTTTTAAGTACTTACAGAAGTTAAGGTCTCCTCATAGTTCTTTTCCAATACTTAGATGATATAACGAACATGATTGGAGTTAACATGATCTAAAAGACACAGAACTGCAAAATGTTGGCAAGGTGATGTGATGACCTCTTACATTTTTTAGCAGAACTCACAGTGCCTTTTCTAGCTGGTGAAGGTGAACATTTCTCTTTTTGCAGAGCAAGCATGAAGTTCTACAGACAAATCTCACAAGTCAGAATTCTGTCTTGTCTGTTCCTTTGGCATACTATCTATGAAGAAAACTGGGAGAGGAAATTGCCAGAAACTCTCTCTAGAGAATTTTTTTCTTTTTAACCTTATCAACTGTTGAAGGTGAAGGGGAAAAAACTTGAAGAAAGTTGAATAGGAAAAGAAGGCATGGAAAACAAATAAAGAGATGCTAATAGAAATTATCCAGTAAGACTCACAGATTACACATGATAAAAGACAAAAGTATATTCTTATCAGAAAAGTTACTATTTTCTATTTACAATGTGGATTTAGGTACAGAATATAGTAGTAGCCTAGCCAGAAAATGGGCACATATGTCATACTAACAATATGTCACAAATATGTTGAGGTAGGATAATGATATCTCATAGAATACTAAGAAACCATGTTGTAGGGTGAGCAATTAAGATTTACAAAGAGGAGGCTTTGTAAGGTTCAGAATGTATAACTGTCTATTAGAAGTCATTAATTCATTCAATATGTTAACTAAATTCCAATAGTATTCCAGAACAGTCAATACACAGAGCAACAGATCTACTCAAGCAATCCTCAYTCAGACTTCAAGGACTTGCCTTCAAGTTTACCCTACAGAGACTCTTTCTTTGAAGGTTTTCTCATCAATTTACCTCAAAAGGAAAATTGTTTTCTGTTCTTATTGACTGAGATACAGTTTACTCTATATGAGCCCTATGCAATCTCATATAAAAATGTTCCTATATGGATTTGGCAGTACATGCCTCTAATTCCAGAACTTGGAAAGAGATTACCAGAGCATAAGTTCAAGAGCAGTCTTGGCGAGACTGGACTCAACAAAATCTTGTATCAGAAACAGACAATGTAACTTTTTCTTGGTTACCTCTTTAGTGNAAAAACTTGAAGAAAGTTGAATAGGAAAAGAAGGCATGGAAAACAAATAAAGAGATGCTAATAGAAATTATCCAGTAAGACTCACAGATTACACATGATAAAAGACAAAAGTATATTCTTATCAGAAAAGTTACTATTTTCTATTTACAATGTGGATTTAGGTACAGAATATAGTAGTAGCCTAGCCAGAAAATGGGCACATATGTCATACTAACAATATGTCACAAATATGTTGAGGTAGGATAATGATATCTCATAGAATACTMAGAAACCATGTTGTAGGGTGAGCAATTAAGATTTACAAAGAGGAGGCTTTGTAAGGTTCAGAATGTATAACTGTCTATTAGAAGTCATTAATTCATTCAATATGTTAACTAAATTCCAATAGTATTCCAGAACAGTCAATACACAGAGCAACAGATCTACTCAAGCAATCCTCAYTCAGACTTCAAGGACTTGCCTTCAAGTTTACCCTACAGAGACTCTTTCTTTGAAGGTTTTCTCATCAATTTACCTCAAAAGGAAAATTGTTTTCTGTTCTTATTGACTGAGATACAGTTTACTCTATATGAGCCCTATGCAATCTCATATAAAAATGTTCCTATATGGATTTGGCAGTACATGCCTCTAATTCCAGAACTTGGAAAGAGATTACCAGAGCATAAGTTCAAGAGCAGTCTTGGCGAGACTGGACTCAACAAAATCTTGTATCAGAAACAGACAATGTAACTTTTTCTTGGTTACCTCTTTAGTGYCACAATTCTTCCAACTATTGAATAAAAATTTTTCCTTTTTCATACTGGTAAGTACCTTCCATAATTACAGAGCTCTGATTGATGATATCTTGATTTGAGTAAAATCTTCTGGCCTGCTTTCCCTCTATATCTATCAGCAGGATGAATACAAGGCCCACCCTCCTCCCATTCATGTTGCATACYTTCTTCTGATGTTTTAAATGTCATAACTATACTCAGGCTTTGTTTTCATTACTGTTTCTTTTTAATCCTCATTGTTTATAAGAAAGACAGTGCCATTAATTCCCAATCCCTAATGTTCAGTGAACAAGTCATGTCTTCAAAGCTTCTCTAGCAGGAGTTACTAAAATGACTCTGTATCTGAGGAGGAAATTGCAGCTGGGAGATATGTCTTATCTTCAAAGGTGACACAAGTGGAATGTCTACCTGGACAGTACATTATAGGAAGGTGTTAAAGGATGGATAACAATTTACTTGCCTCACTACCAACAGAGACTCCTCCTGAGTCTTTATATGCTTTAGCATACGTTTGCTCACCTGTCCATTTTCATTTCTCATCAACCACATAGGAACAACAGGCACTATTTCTAAAATGCAACACATTTTTAACTCTTTTACTTTACACATTTTTCTGAACTAAAATGAATGTCTGCCATTTTTCAAACAACTACAAACAATAAACAAACAAACAAACAAAAAAACAAAACCTCTTATCTTTCCTGAAAAGACATTTTGAATACCACTTACTCTTAGAAGCCTTCCTAAGTCATTCTTGTTAGTCAATTTTTGTCTGGAGTAATACAACTTTTATGGTGATGACAACTTTTGGCCAAGATTGATTTTGATACAAAACAAGGCAAAGACTTGTGACAACTTTCATTTGCCCCAACTTTCAGACTAAGCTGAGTGAATGTGACTTGTGAGTACTGCTTTTTAAATTATCTTAGGGGGARAAACAGATGCTCCCCAGTCATCTACATGTGCTACTTCAATTTGCTTACTAGTTGTTCTCCAATTTATCTGGTCCATTTGGCTGTATTTAAATATGCACTGAAATAGGTGGCTTATCTCCAAAAAGCTTAAAAGCTTAAAAGATGAAGTTGTGAGAAGAGATACTTTATAAATGCTTATATCATTCAATTAATGAATTGTGACATCAATAAAAGCAATCAGATGCCTCTTAAAACTCAACTGTGTAAGCGCATCCAGGAGAAAGATGTGATCATAATTTTATATTTGACAGGTTTCTGTTTTCTGTAGTATAAACTTCGACTCAAGCTCTACATGATCTTCCTATAGAAGTTTTAGAATTGCTAGTAGAGAGTATCAAAGTGCTACATACTTCTTCTCTAATATCCACCCCCCCACACACACCACAAGTTTAGGAAAATTTCTAGTCCATACCATGTTATATGTAGCTTGACAATGTTTCGCAGCAATTTTAGTTGAACGTTTTAGTTTATGTATATGGTTATGATGGTTCTCATATATATTGGTGATAAGTTCTGATGTCCACATATTATTCTGGTGCAGCCGAGATAGGACATACAACTATATAATATTATTTCCATTTTCCCAATGATCCTTACAGCCACTGAGGATGGATCTCTTATACTGGATCTATGATCGCCTTTGTTTTGTCCTCTTTTATAGATAAACTTTTTTTGCTTTGAGTTTAATATTCCTATCTCTATTCACATCATCAAAGCTTTCTATACATGCTTTCCTGCTCTACCAAGAAAGAACAACTTGCAGTATTGTTGTATTCAAGCCCATCTATGCATATACATTATTTGGTACTTCCTTACATAGTATAAACCCCACAAGCACTTGATAATTATTAGACTAATATTCACTAAGATTTATATCAAAACTTCTCTGAAACTGCCACCTTCTGAAAAGGAAGACTCAACTTCCCATCTTTAAAAAAAGCAAAGTAAGTTAGCTGCAAGAAAAATTTAGTCTCTCAATAGAGGTGTAACCTTTAAATTTTTAAGTACTTTCACCTTTAGATGTCTATTATGAATCCTTTATAAATTTGGACTCTATAAAAGGCAGTTCTATGTTCATTTATAGTCAAGAGAGCTCAGTACAATAGATCTTTTTAATGAGAGTCCTGAGGCCCAGTGGATATCATCTTGAGACTCTTCATTCTAAGTGCAAGGAATGTCATACAATGCAATGCCCATAAAAATTATTAGTTCATCTTTAACACCATGGGGAGATTTTGCTTATACTTCTTATGGTTCTTATGAAAAACAATAGAAATAATTTAATTTTCACTTAGTGAAAATATATCTTGGAATGTATATGATTCCCATGAACATAGTTTACTTCTTACATGATACCATTTCTTTTCATTTTAAAATTCTGAAGACTTGCTAAGCCTCTAATTAGGGTCACTTCCACCTATACACAGGACATGAGATTGGTGTGCTGTAAGAAGTAATTGCCTGAGGAAGCAAACCAAGAATGTATATATATATATATATATAATACCATACAGTGTGCACACTGTGAATGTTTTTCATGAGTGACCTTTTCTGAAGAGGAGGCCCACACTTATCCCAGTCACCAGATTGCACTCTAGCTATGGTGACCACAAGAGCCCCCCTTTTCTGTGTCATCTGCTTTCCCCATCAGTATCTTCACTGTTTTCTTCATGTGATCCAAATTTGTCCAGTCTTACCTGTAATATCTGTTGTTATAATATTAATACTTTAGGTGAGCTAATTGATGGTCTGTCTTCAATTCTCCATTTCACTTGACCTTCTCCATATTTCTTGTTTGAAATTCCTCTTTTCTATCTATACAATTTTTGATACTTCTTCAGAGGATATACACCCTCAGAAAAGTTTGATCACTGTCCTTTTTGTTTCTTTGTTTGATTGTTTGTTTTAGAGCAAATCGTACTTCATCCAACAAACTCCTAATTTGCACAATAACAGAGACAGAAAGGATAGTTCTTCAAGAGGAATTCCATAGCTAACAAAGGCAGTCTATTTGGAAATCTGTTAGGAAGAGGCAGTAGCTAATGAACAGCTATATATAACAATTATTTGGGACAGTTAGATTTGTTTTTCTACTGGCGTATGCTCATTATACATAGCACTGTTTTTTTCATGGGGGTATATTCTTCCAATTTTATCATGCATTTTGACCATATTCACCTGTACCACCCCTCCCTTTATTTACACTTGCCCCTTTCTCCTTCCTACTAGTCTATTGCCTTCCTCTATTCTCCCTTTTCCTAGTCTCCTGCCTTCCTTTGTCTCTCTCTGCATTCATGTTTCATATTTTTATAAGCAACTATGAAAGCGATGACAATAGTTTAAAATCTTAATAGATTCATAAAACTAAAATCTGATTTTCACTTATTGATTTTGTGTCCTGAGCCTGGATGAAGGTACTTACAAGTTCTAACAGTTTTCTGGTATTGTTTTTGATGCCTCTAATGTCTKATCACATTATTTGCAAATAGTGATCATTTTACTTCTTTCCTTAGCTGTAWCTTTTTATTTCCTTATCCTGTGCCTTTATACAAGCTAGGATTTCAAGGGAGCACTGAATTATAAAGTAGTCTTTTAATTTCTGATTTTAGTGAAAATATTTTGAGTTTTCTCCCACTTAGTATAATGTAGGTTATAGCTTTGTTCTATGTAACTTATAGTGTATTGAGGCATATTTCTTTCTATTTTTCGTCTTTTCTTTTTTGTAATTCTTTTAAAAAAGATGTATTTATTTATTTATTTATTATTAGATATATTCTTTATTTACATTTCAAATGTTGTCCACTTTCCTGGTCCCTCAGCCCCTGCGATAATCCCCTTTCCTCTTGCTCAACAATCCACATATTCCTGCTTCCTTGTCCTGGAATTCCCATATACTGGGTCATCTAGCCTTCTCAGGACCAAGGGGCTCTCCTCTCTTTGATGTTCAAAAAGCCATCCTCTGCTGCATATGCCTCTGGAGCTATGGGTCCCTCCATGTATACTCTTTGGTTGGTGGTTTAGTCCCTGGGAGCTATGAGGGCATTTTGTGGTTCAAATTGTTGTTCCTCCTGTGGTGCTGCAAACCCCATTCAGCTCCTTGGGTCCTTTCTCTAGCTCCTCCATTGGGGACCCTGTGCTCAGTTCAATGGTTGGCTGAGAGTGTCCCCCTCTGTATTTGACATGCACTGGGAGAGCCTCCCAGGTGACAGTTATATCAGGCTCTGTCAGCATGCACTTGTTGGCATCCACAATAGTGTTGGGTTTTGTAACTGTATATGGGATGGATCCCTAGGAGGGGCAGTCTCTGGATGGTCTTACCCTCAGTCTCTGCTCTACATTTTGTCTCTGTGTTTCCTCCTGTGGGTATTTTGTTACCCATTCTAAGAAGGACCAGAGTATCCATACTTTGTTCTTTCTTCTTCTTGAGCTTCATTTGGTCTGTGAATTGTATCTTGGGTATTCCAAGATTCTGGGCTTATATCCACTTATCAGTGAGTGCACACCATGTGTGTTCTTTTGTGATTGGGTTACCCCACTCAGGATATTTTCTAGTTCCATACAATTACTTAAAAATTTCATGAATTCATTGATTTTAATTGCTGAGTAGTATTCAATTCTGTAAATGTACCCCATTTTCTGTACCCATTCCTCTGTTGAGGGACATATAGGTTCTATCCAACTTCTGGATATTATAAATAGGGCAGCTATGAACATAGTGGAGCATGTGTCCTTATTACATGCTGGAGAATCCTCTGGGTAGATGCCCAGGAGTGGTATAGCAGCATCCTCTGGTAGTATTATGCCCAATTTTCTGAGGAACCACCAAACTGATTTCCAGAGTGGTTGTGCCAGCTAGCAATCCCACCAGCAGTGGAGGAGTGTTCCTCTTTCTCCACATCCTCGCCAACATSTGCTTTCTCCTGACTTTTTAATCTTCGCCATTCTGAGTGGTGTGAGGTGAAATCTCAGGGTTGTTTTGATTTGCATTTCCCTGATGACTAAGAATGTTGAACATTTTTTTAGGTGCTTCTCAGCCATTCAATATTCCTCAGTTGAAAATTCTTTGTTTAGCTATGTAGCCCATTTTTATTAGGRTTTTTTGGTTCTCCGGAGTCTAAGTTCTTGAGTTCTTTGAATACATTGGATATTAGCCCTCTATGGGATAAAAGATTGGTAAAAATCTTTTCCTAATCTGTTGGTTGCCCCTTTCTTCTATTGACAGTGTCCTTTGCCATACAGAAGCTTTGCAATTTTATGAGCTCACGTTTGTCGAATCTTGATCATAGAGCAAAAGCCATTCGTGTTCTGTTCAGGAAAATTTCCCTGTTCCCATGTATTCAAGAGTCTTTCACACATTCTCCTTTATAAGTTTCAGTGTGTCTGGTTTTATTTGAATATCCTTGATCCACTTGGCCTTCAGATTTGTTCAAGGAAATAAGAATGGCTCGATTTCAATCAGCTGAGTCATATTTCTTAAATTACTATTTTCCTTGGGGCTTTTATAAAGAAGTAATGTTAAGGTTTCTCATAGGCCTTTTTTCAGCTATTGATACAATCATGTGATTCTGATTTTGTCTATGAGTAAATTAATGAGATATATTATTTGCTGATTTGCCTATGTTAAACCATCTATGTATCCTTCAAATATGTCCACATGGTCATGGTGAATGATCTTTCTGATATTTAGATGAATTAGATTTGGAAGCAGTTTATTAAGAAATTTTGCATCCATCTCCATCAGAGAGGTTGACCTTCTAGCTTCTTTTGTTTGTCTCTTTGTCTACATTTGTTACAAATATAACTGTGATTTCTCAAAATCAATTTGGCAGAGTATTTTTAGAAAGTTTGAGAAGTACCAGCATCAATTTCTTTCCAAGATTTGATAGGTTTCATGGATGTAACAATATTGAGTTTTCTAGTTGAGTGGTGTGTGTGTTTGTGTGTGTGTGTGTGTGTGTGTGTGTNACCATCCTATAATTCCTAAAGTAATAGCATCAGTCATTAAAAGTCTTCCAACCAAAAACACCCAGGACCAAAAACACCCAGGACTACATGGTTTAGTACAGAAATCTATCAGATTTCAGTAGAAGACCTAATACCAATTCTCTTCAAATTATTCCACAAAATAAAAACAGAAGGACTACTACCCAATTCATTCTATGAAGCTACAATTAAACTTATACTATACAATTATGCTTAAACTACAYAAAGACCCACCAAAGAAAGAAATTCAGATCAATTTCCCTTGTGAATATTGATCCAAAAATAACAAAATTCTTGCAAGTCAAATCCAAGAACACATCAAAACAAGGCTCAATGTGACATTGTTGTGTCACAGTAGAGCAATATATGTCATAATAGAGTGTTGTGATAGCACAGTCAAATTGTGATAATATGTTGCAGCTATGATATTATAAGGTGTCATTGTGTTGTTAACATGGACCATGCTGCGGTTCCACTTACCACTGTGATAATTGATATATTAAGAGTTTATTTTGTTTGCATTTCTTTATTGAATGGTGACACACATGCACACACACACACACAGACACACACACACACACACACACACAATGCCAAACTTGTTGATGTCAGAAGACAATATGAAGAACGCTATTCTCTATGCTTAAAGAGAAGAAAATGATATAATTTGCAAGATGTGAATGCAASTGGAGCAAGTGTTCTAAATGAAATGACCAATGTACTACATGATCTCACTCATGTGGAATCTAAGCATCAGTTCCTTCCATCAGGAACTCTTTGGTGTTTTTGCCAGATGAGCCATCTTGCTAACCTTGGAATTAATTTCTGCACTGGGTCAGTAATAAGGATATAATTTCATTTTCAGTACACAGAGAACCAAATTTCCCAGCACAATTTATTGAAGACACAACACTTTTCTACTCTATGTTATTAGGAAATTGACTCTTAGAATCCACATGAGTGAGATCATGTGGTGCATAGGTCATTTCATTTAGAACACTTACTACAGTTACATTCACATCTTGCAAGTTATATTATTTTCTTCTCTTTAAGCATGAATAATAATCCATTGCATTAACCTGCCATGCATCTTCTGTTGTTTCACTGGGTATTTAGATTGTTACATCATCATGGCTATTATGAACAATGCTGAAATGAAAAGGAAAACACAAATATCTCTTCAAAACAGTAACTTCAAACTTATGGAAATATACTCAAAATTGGAATTGTTAAACCCTACTACAGTATATTTTTTTAAATTTTAACCTGTATACTTCTTTCTTAATTAGTTGTAGTAACTTATATTCCCATTAAATCTGTGTAATTATCTTGTAGCATGTTAGAAGAATATTCATACTGTTATGTTGAGGTAATATAGGATAGCTGTGCTATATACTGAGTTAAAGTGAACACTTTTTGCAATGCCTTAAATTGAAATACATTTATATACCTTCAACAAAATCATAGAAGAAAACTTTTCTAACCTAAAGAAAATGATGGCAATAAATTTACAAGAAGTTTACAGAACACAAAATAGATTGGACAAGAAAAGTAAAACCCCATCACATAATAAAAAATGCACAGAACAAAGAAAGAACATTAAAAGCTGCAAGGGGGAAAGGCCAGCAACATATAAAGGTAACCTATCAGAACTATACCAGACTTCTCACCAGAGACTAAAAGCCAGAAGATCTTGGACAGATGTCATTCAGACCCTAACAGAAAACAACTGTCAGGCCAGGCTACTATACTCATCAAACCTCTCACTCATTATAGATGGAGAAACCAAAATATTCCACAGCAATACCAATTTTAAACAGTATATGTCTACTAATCCAGCAATAGAGAGGATTTTAGAAGGAATAGAAGACAGCACAAGGAGAGTATCAACACCAAAGGAAAAACAAGAAATTAATCATCTCACAACAAACCAAATTCAGATTACACACATAATACCACCATCAAAAACAAATGTAACAGGAAAAAAAATCATTGGCGCTTTTTAAAAATCTTTTATTTTATTTTTTAGACTCCAGATTTTATTCCCCTCCTGGTCCCCTCTCCAAGTCTTCCAAATCCCATACTTCTTGAGTTCTTTATGCATTTTGGATATTCGCTCTCTATTGGATGTGGGATTAGTGAAGATTTTTTCTGAATCTGTAGATTCATGATTTATCTTTTTGACTATGTTTGTTGCCTTACAGAAGCTTTCCAGTTTCATAATGTCCCATTTATCAATTCTTGATCTTAGAGTGTGAGCCTTTGGAGTTCTATTTAGGAAATTCCTCCCTGTGGCAATGAGTTCAATATTCTCACCCAATTTCTCTTCTATTAGATTCAGTGTATCTGGTTTTATGTTGGGGTCCTTGATCCATTTAGACTTGAGCTTTGTGCAAGGTGACAAATATGGGTTTATTTTCATTTTTCTACAGGCAGACAGCCAGTTAGAACAGCACCATTTATTGAAGATGCTTTCTTTTTTCCATTGTATAATTTTTGGCTTCTTTGTCAAAGATCAAGTGTTCCTGAGTGTGTTTGGTTTCATTTCTAGGGCTTCAATTCTATTCCTTTGACCAATCTTTCTCTGTACCAACACCATGCAGTATTTATCATTATTGCTCTGTAGTAAAGCTTGAGGACAGGGATGGTAATTCCCCCAGCTGTTCTTTTAGTGTTAAGAATTGTTTTGGCTATTCTGGCCAATATTTCTCAAATTATTCCATAAAATAGMTATAGAAGGAACACTACCTAATTCATTCTATGATGCCACAAGTACACTGACACCTAAACCACACAGAGACTGAACCAAAAATGAGAACTTCAGACCAATCTCGTTTATGAATATCAATGCAAAAATACTGAACAAAATTCTTGCAAACTGAATCCAAGAACACATCAAAACCATC
>BDUI01005278.1:30701-41661 GCA_002335545.1 Apodemus speciosus
GTGGTGCTACTCTTACCTAGCATGCACAAGGCTTCTCTGTGCTTGGTCCCCAGAATTGCAAAAGGAAAAGGGGAAAACGACCCAGACCTGTTCCTTTGGGCCATCATCTTGGCCATGACTGAGCAAGCTGCCTTCATTTTCTTCATTTTCTGACTTGGCGTTCTTCCCAAGCCTTTCTATTGTGTATTCTGGTTTTTTTTTCCCCTTAATAGACAAGATTTCTCTGTATAGCCTTGGCTATCTTGGAACTCACTCTATAGACCAGGCTGGCCTCAAACTCAGAGTTCTGCCTGCCTCTGAGCCATTATCTTCTGGCTATGTTTTATGTTGTTAACACAAACCCATGACTGTACACTGGATACCCAATTCTGAGTACCAGTGATGGCATCTCTTCTGCTGTGTATATCTTTCCTATCTCTTGGGTGTGAGGAGGGGCAGCAAACCAAACCAAACAAAAACACACAGACAAAAAAAACAAAGCAAAACATCTTTTCTTTGTCCAATGTAGATAGGTGTCTGGCGTGAGTTACAGCAGAGGGACACATAGCGAAGTAGGAAGGACATTGGCTGTAGGGCTCAGAAGAATTTTATTAACTGTGACCTTAAATTAGTGGGTTTATTTTTGCCTTTGTTTCCTCATCTTTTGAAATAAGATGGAGAAATACTACTTAGATGGTATCATAAGACCATCGAGCACCAATACTCTGGTGTTTTTATAAGCAGAAAAGAAACGGCAGGTCCAATGCCCATGTAACAGGTTGTAGAATCTAGGTACCCATGGCTGCAGATGAAGGCCAGTTGTCCTTAGTATTTGGCCTCTGTGACATAGGGTATAAAGTATATGATCTCTAAATTGGTCCCTTCCGGGGCCAGAGGTATAAGAACCGTGATTTGATTTTGTCTGGCAACTACTAGTGCCACGTAAACAGTCCTTGCCCGATTGTACTAATACCCTCTTTTTTTTTTTTTATTGTTCCTCACGCTCTGTTACTATGGGGACGTCAGCTGACAGTCCGTTTGAAAGATATCTGCTCCATGACTAAAGAGAAAACAGCTCGCCTCATTCCCAATGCCATCCAAGTCTGCACTGATTCAGAAAAGGTAAGTGTGGTCAGCTTCTGCCTCTTGTACCTATGCACCCTCCACATGCCACCCCAGACCCCCACTCCTGTATTCCTGCCCTTAAGTCACCTTCCACTTTAGACTAATAGGCTTGAAGTAGCAGGCAGTAAGTGGGGTACAGTTCTAGAAAATACTCCCTGGGTGAGCAGAGTGCTCCAAGGCTGAGCAGAGGTTAGGGTAACTAATGTGTTAGAACTTTGAACTTGGAGCTAGAACACCTGACTTTTGAGTCCTGTGACTATGTGACCATAGACTATATTGGATAGCTTTCCTTTGCAGTAGGTTTAGCTGAAGGTTGTGGGTCAGTAGGTCTATCTCACTCAGATTATATAGTATCCCAGCTCGCCTCTTGCACAGTTCTATTTGGTGAGCACAGAACATATATATTTTGGGAGACACAATTTAGAACTAGAGTTTAAAAAAAAAAACACAGAAGAAAGCYGGTGAAATTTTGAAGGACTTGGTTACAGTGGACACTTAGAGGCTTCAGGTTCCTAGGTCCCGTGTGCTAACAGTTTTGGATAACTGGCAGTCAGTCGCATTTGAGACAGGGCATCTTGATGAAAGAAAGGAGGACCATGTTTCTATTCTCTATGTTTCTCTGCATCCTCTGCTCCCATCTAGCACTTTTTTACTTCATTCGGAGCCCGGGACAGGACGTACATGATGATGTTCCGGCTCTGGCAGAATGCTCTTCTGGAAAAGGTGAGTACTGAAGGCGAAGCGGACATAGGGCGCCTCGAACCAGAAAGCTGCTCTCAGCTGGTTCTTGCTAAGACAGGGGAAGTTAGTGTTCTTGAGTGGAGAGTCACTGGGTCTATTAACAGCCCTCAGACCTCGTGCTCTATGCCTAGGAGGAGGGGCCGGCACAAAATAGACTCCGTGTTTGTTGATGTTTGCTTCTGGTTTTGTTTTGATATTTTTTGTTCGTTTGAGAGAGAGCAAAAGAGGCAGTGTATGAATTTAGGTGGGAAGGATAGGGAAAAAGGGGAGAAGAATGTGATCAAAATATTGAATAAATTTCATTCCAATAAGTAGATAGATAGACAGACAGACTGTCAGAGGGGGATTGGCTGTGTCCTTCAGCCTGAGGACACCATCCACCCATAATGTTCTTCTCCCTTGAATATTGTCCCAGTTGGGACTGCTTTTATTGTGCTATTGGCCAGCTCTAAAGGAGCCCGGGGCTCTGGAAATCCTCCACTAGCAATCTTGACCCCAGTTCTGAGCAGAGTCAGCTCTCTTGTGAGACTGTCCCAGCACTGTCAAAGAGTAAGGCACCTGTGACTTCAGGTACTTTAGTCCCTCTTTGTTATATGTCTCTAGGGCTTGGGTAGGCAAATGGAATGAAGCAGGAAGCTATGAATGAAYGAAGAAATGAGTGTTGTGAAGGAAGCGGGTTTTCTATCTACAGGATTTCCAGAAATCAAGCTTGCCAGATCAGGTTGTGCCAGGCCACACAGACAAGCATTGGGGCTGGTCACGCTCTAGAAATATTCAATCTCAATCCAGGGTTTCTGTCTTGCCTTTGACCATTTAGTCCCCAGATAACTTAGACACACACACACACACACACACACACACACACACACACACACACACGTACACGAAACCTTTATATTTATAATAAGCCTTAGCACAAGAGCTGGGCAGATATCTATCTTTATGTTGTTATGTCTATTTCCAAGCCAGTAATCTCATTATATAATTTGCCATGTTTCATCTGGGCTGCTGTGAACACCAATTAGCCAACCCACATGGCCGTTAGGAGATTCTTACTCCATGGTGCCTTCTCCTCTCTTCACTTTCTTTTTTTCTACCTCATGGTTCTCCAACCCCAACCCCGGGAACCCTAATCCCAYCTATGTCTCTTCTGCCCAGCTATTGGCTGTCAGCATCTTTATTCACAGATCATGGATAGCTTGGGGGTGGGGAGCAAGGTTACATTGCATCACCTGAGTCTATGTGTGTGGTCTCTGGGAGCAATCAGTATTTAGCATAACCAACAACCAAATCTCAATAGATCAGGAGGCAAAGGGGCAGAAGAATGGACAAGAACCTTTGCTGTGGCCTCCTGGGATCAGCTAGTGAAGCCAAGTGATGTAGCTGTAGGATTAGCCACTGGTAGTATTTTCTGTAATTGCCCAGCATCCAGTTTTAGGGTCCCTGGCCTTGAGTGAGGAAACTGGTCAAGCTGGAGAAGGGGAATTTTTACGTGCATGTGAGTTGTTTCTAAGAACTTCAGAGAGTCCACCCTGGTCAACAAGACACCAGGTCTCGGGGAATTGCCAATAAAGAAAAAAAAAAAAAACTCAGTTAAGATAGCCACCAACTGATGGCTGGTGTGTTTGACTTAGGTTATAAGGAAACACAGATGGAATATTACAGCTCATGTCCATAAAGAGTTCCTATTTTGAAGCTGCCAGATGTTGGAGGACCATTCGGGCTAGAGAAAAAAAAACATAAGGAAAAAAATCTCTCTATATAATATGTACCTTCAACTAGCTTRCCATGTAATTGACAAGAGTGTATTAAATATATGTATCTATCTTGACTCTAGCCTGAGCTAATTGTTATCTAGAGAAAACCCAGTAAATCAATTCTTATCTAGAGTTTCTTCTAATTTGAACCTCTAGAGCCCTGATAGAAATCTTGGTCATCTTCCAAAATAACTCTTACGTTGTCTAGTGAGGGTGTGCTAACCGTGCTTGTCCTGACTATGTGSATTCTAGCTGAGCCAGGCAGAACTGCYCAGGGARAGCGAGGAATGTGAACTGTGGAGCAGGCTAGCGCAGCATTTGTCAGAAGGCAGATGTGTCCCAGGCAGGAAGAAGGATGTCCACAAAGGCTACAGATAGGAGGGGAGATCTAGATAAAAGATTTTAGTCACTGCGGAAAGTTAGCACTCAACACCTGCTGGTCCAGAGACAGGCCCCAACTGTCACCATGGATGGTTCTGTTAAGTCCAAAACCTGGAAAGCTGACTCAGGAAATCCTTCTAGATGCCTAAACCTTCAAAGTGTAGGTCTGGAGACCCTCTCCCATTACTTAAGAAAGTCTTTTATTGTAAAGATTCTTGAATGTTTGATTTTTCTTAGTTATTGGTCACACGTGTTTTTCTTACACACTTGTCGCCCTTTTCACATACTTGTTGGTCTTCCCTTCTTCCCTTCTTTACTGTCTATAATCACTCATGTTCTCCACCCATGACTTAAGCTTCTTTACGTTCCTTTGCTTCTCTCTGGGAATTGTACCCTATGGAAACTAGCTTCTCTTAGGACCCTGTTTTTAAAGAAGACAAATAGATATACCCCTCCCCATAAGGAAACACTGGAGATTCTACATGCTATTGTGCACAAATTGATCACCCCTCAGAATAAAGAAGAAAATATTCAGGTCATTCGGAGAGGGTTTGCTAGGATGACCTTTAACTTCTGTGGTGTTGCAAGACTGAGTCAGGGCACCTATGGGTGTTCAGAGATAAATGTGGCCCAAGATTTACATAGGTTTCTTCCACTTAATGCTGGACCTCATCAGTAGGAGGAGCAAGAGATGGGTGTTTCCCATCCTCAAAGGGCCATTTAATCCCTCTGTTGAAGGCACAGGCAAGGAAGGTCCATTTCCTTGACTTTGTCAGAATCTACATTGTTCAGGCAGGAGATTAACATCTGACTGGGACATGTGAGGTGGATGGTGCTATCATAGAGATGCCCTCTTTATACAGTTGGGGACAGAGCCCTTTGGCTTCTTTCCCCACTAGGGGCCAGCCTGGCTTAGAACTTCTGTGCAGGATGGCAGGGCTGGAGGGAGGGAGGATCAGAGTCACGGCTCTTATCTCCTGCAGCCCCTATGTCCCAAGGAGCTCTGGCACTTTGTCCACCAGTGCTACGGGAACGAGCTGGGCCTAACCAGTGATGATGAGGACTACGTGCCTCCAGATGATGACTTCAATACAATGGGGTGAGTGTGGCCTGGGGTGAGCTTCCCAGAGGACATGGGGATCAAAATGACAATGAGGACATCATTTGGAAAATGATATCTGAGTAGCACCCTACAGGAAGCTTTGGAGGGAACCAGTGCTTCTTGCAGAGGGAACAGTAACTGGGCTAGGTGGCTATCTTAAGTGGTCAGAGATGGAGCCAGCAAATCAAGGGAGCAGAGACTTAGCCTTTTAGCCGAGGTGATAATTAGCTTTAGGCAAAAAGAGATGGGTATATTTGTAAGAGATAGTTGATAAGTTCTGACTTAGCATCTAAACAGGGCCAGTCTGTCTTCTGTGTTAGACATACACTCCAGTGAAGAACAAGGGGGAACCCGTTCAAAGGTTGCTAGATGATAATTTAGAGGAAAGACGTTGGCGGTGGTGTTTTGGACCAGGAAGGTTGCAGTAGGTCTGACAGTAAATGAAAGTCCTTGATGCATTTTGAAGGATTTGTTGATGGCTCAGAATAAAATCCCAGGCTGGTTTAACTCTTGGGGCGAATGGAGTGGTTCCAGACAGCTAGGGAGTATTGTAGACAGAAGAGTTTGAGATTAGAAGCTTCATTCTAAGCAAATGAGGATGCCTGCAAGCCAAGCAGAGATCATGTAGGCTGCCGAGGTTAGCTTTGGGGTTCACGAGGATGTTTGGGCTAGGGCTGTAAACTTTAGAGTCACTCGTGGATAACCATGGGGTTAACTTAGTCCTCCAAATAACTGAACATAAAGGACATTCAAGGTCTCAGCTTAGAAGCACTCAGCAAGAAGGGGAAGCAGAGAAAGATCTCGAAAGGACATCTAAAAAGGCAGTAGAGTCTCATACACTAGAAGCTAAGAGCGGGAAGTTAAGGGTGGGGGCTCTCGGAGTATGAACTTTTGCAGGTAGGTTGGAAAGATGGGGAGAGTCAGTTGACTGACAGTAGTTAGGTGTATGGAGACTGGATGTTGCTATGAGAAGATAGTGAAGTAAAAAACAAGGAAAGACCATTGAGGGTACAGCACTTAGAGCTTGGCTTGGTACAGCATTAACACTGGTATCATGTTAGCTCTGTCATACTCTATTTGGCAATGGCTAAATTGGACTTAATGATTTACCTGGAGCTGTAATACATGCAGATGCTACTAAATGTACAAGTCAGGTGTTAATGCCAGCAACAACTGTATGGCTGATGATTGCAACAGTGGCCTGAAGTGTCTCTAGAGTAACACCTATCTTCATTCAGGATGTACAACGAAGAGAACTTTGTTGTGATCTATCATTTGGGCAGTACTGGTGAGGGGTACTGTACTCAGAGTCCAGTCTTAGTTGATGTTTGAGACACGAACTATTTGCTCAGAGCTCAGATACTAGATTCAGATGATGGGGGAAGGGATGGGATCCAACTGAAGAGAGTAAGATGAGATATTGGCATGTTTAGGTATCTGTATATCTAAGGAAGGTTCTAGAAAAGGTGAATTTTCAGCTAGAAGTTTCAGGATAGGGAGTGATAGAATAAGATAGGAATGACTGACGCTTTAGGAGAGCAATGGGAGGGGGGGTGGTTGGTTGGTACGAGATCATAAAGAAAAGAAGCAGAAAAGCCCATAGTTTCAGATTGACAGACGGGTCTGCATTTTAAGATTAGCTGGTGGCCTCCACCACAGAGACTAACCTGAGCTCACGGGGGTGTCTTCTCCAGCTACTGCGAGGAGATCCCCATAGAAGAGAATGAAGTGAATGACAGCTCATCCAAAAGCAGCATAGAGACCAAGCCGGATGCCAGTCCACAGCTGCCCAAGAAGTCTATCACCAACAGCACACTGACGTCTACAGGAAGCAGTGAAGCCCCTGTCTCGGTATGGGTGGTAAACTTTGGGCAAATTCCTTTCCTGATTAATGGCCATTATCTCCCAGCTTAATTAATCCCACAAGGTACCCAGTGGGAGAAGGGAAGGGGGAAGGGATTCCACTATGGTCATCATGATGAAGGTAGATCCTGGAATTCATGAGCTCTTACTGTTATGGTATATTCCAAAGGTCCAGAGCTAGATTCTCAGCACCTGGCTTAGATGATTTGGTTTAATACATGAGACAAAAACTCTTCTACATCTTCTAAGAGTGTAGCACTTGGTGGACTCCAAGTCAGCCTCTCTTTTTGGATATCTTTCCTAGTTTACCTTTTTTCCCCATGCTTTGATCCAAAGTCAAAATCACATATAAATATAGAACTGTAGGACAGTTAACTTCCTATTCACCTATGTCATGGATATTTGTTGACTTCCTTTGCAATCTTATTTTCCCACTATGCTAGAATTTACGGAGGCTATGAAAATGTCTATGAGAACCTTTCTCCTCAGGAACACTGTTGCGAGAAGTCAGAACTTCCCTGAAGGAAAGAGGGTTAGGGCATGTGTCCCAGCAAGAAGAGGCTGGGTTCATTGGGAAAGGACTCTCCGAAGAAGGAACCTTTTATCCCACATTTGGCCAGGCTAACCAGCCTTAGAATGAAGACAATGATGGCTAGCTTTCACGGTTTATTTTCTTACTGCTGAGATCAGCATTAAAATAGAATTGATTCCCTTCTGGTGCCAATGGGAGAATGAAGCCCCAGACATGCCCTGAAGCCCTCTGAGTTGCTTAGGAAAAGGGTATTGTTTGCAGCCAGGCTGGTATCATAGCAGTGTGGTGGAAGTACAGCTCCAGAAAGGACCTCGAATGGGAGTGCCACCTGCAGGCCCGTGTGCCGTTTGAATGGCATGAGGGCTGTGTACCCTCTCCTGTGCACATCAGCACAGTCCCAGCACCCAACGTTAACCCAGCTCCTGAGCAGCGTGGCTGAGAATGGGTTGACTTTTAAGGCCGTGTTGCTGGCCTCCCTTTGGAGAGCTGATCCACAGTGGGGAACCCTGGCGGGTTGTTACTCTTGATCTCCACTGCAGTTCGATGGCTTGCCGTTGGAGGAGGAGGTGATGGAGGGTGATGGGTCCCTAGAGAAGGAGCTTGCCATTGACAACATCATAGGGGAGAAGATTGAGATCATTGCACCGGTGACCTCCCCTTCACTGGACTTCAATGACAATGAGGACATCCCCACGGAGCTCAGTGATTCCTCAGATACCCACGATGAAGGTGAGCCCCTGGATGCGGGTCTAGAGAACCCCCTTCACCCCTCCGTTTTGYGATGTGTCAGAATCTAAGTTCTGGACCTCAGAGTGTCCTCCAGACCAAGCGGCTAAGGTCTCAGAGAAGAGAAGTGGTGCAGGCCAAAGCATTCAGTGAGCCGTGAGCACAGCCACCTTCCCTTGGTGGTAGCAGTCACGTCAGACTCGGAGATATCAGTGCCCCGGGATGTCACCACAGCCTCCAGTCCTTCTCTGTCACTGTCTGCTTCATCCTCTCTTCTGTACAGGAGAGGTCCAGGCCTTCTATGAGGACCTGAGTGGAAGACAGTATGTGAACGAGGTCTTCAACTTCAGCGTGGACAAACTCTATGACCTGCTGTTCACCAACTCACCCTTCCTGCGGGACTTCATGGAGCAGCGGCGATTCTGTGGTCTGATCTGCGTGCTCATCTCTCCCTGACTATCCATCCTTTGCTCCAGTGTCCCTCTTTCTCCTTCCCCTTCTTTGTTTCACACCTCTGTTCCTATACCATTCTTTTCCCCCAGGGTCCCAGGCTCCTCTTTCTGCCCTTATAGGGTGCCAAAGATGATCTAGGTCACTCTGTCCCTCTCTGTCTCTAGTAGTGAAGGTTTYCATATGCCCTCTGTCCAACAGACTCCAAAGATTTCCCAGTGAGCGGGCCCTGTCAGCTCTTTGTCCCCCCACAGGGCTCTGTGTCTCCATCAGGGCAGCTGTTGTGCTGCTTGGGAGGTAGCTTCTGTAGGCGTGCGCTGCATTGGCTCACTCAGTCCTCAGCTGTGCCATCTGTTTGCCTTACGGTTCCTGGCTCTAACATGTTAGGAATCTGAACTCCAGGCTATATTTATCTGCCTGTATAAAGTAGCCTAGAAGTGCTGAGTGAGGACTCATATCCAGCACCCTGGGGCTCCTGCGGCCGTTCTCCCTCTCACTCCAGTTTTTCCCACAGCAAGGATGTAACATTGCCTGGCAGAGATGCCAATCATCCCCTTGGGGCAAAAGCTCTAGGCAACAGGGCACCCTCTGAAAGAGAGGCACCTTGAGGCCAAGGGGTGGGTCACACTCCCTGGGGATCCAGTGGTCTTACCACAGTGACTTCAATGTTGCCYGCACCCCCGCAGGTGGCCTCAAGACCTCCTGCCCCAGCCTTGGAACAATCAGCATTCTGGAGCTCTGTGTAGAATTTCGGCAATGCCACAATGGGCCTCTTTCTGCTCCAACTCCACCTCCTCTTCACCACTTCCCCCCAGCTTTCAAACTCCTGTTGGCTTCCAGGGGAGGGGGACTAGCAATCGGGAGTCAGCACGGAGTGAGGAGGGGAGATTCAGACAAGCAGTGTTTGCCCCTTCCCCCCTTCTCAGTCTAGACCTTGTRTCTCCCCTCAGATATCATCTTCCATCCGTGGAAAAAGGAGGAGAATGGAAACCAGAGTCGAGTGATTCTCTACACCATCACCCTCACTAATCCTCTGGCTCCCAAGACGGCCACTGTCAGGGAGACACAGGTGAGTGGGGAGAAGAAAGAATCAAACGAGAGTGTGCTTGGAAATCCTGTCACATCATGAAGGATGAGCATGGCACTTGGGAAGACGCCTCTGGATCTAGGCTTGGTTAAGTCCTGAGGCAGCATTGCCCAACTAGCTCAGACGCTGCCACCTCCAGGGATGTCACGGCGGGGACATTGGGAAAGGCYGGGGTCCTACCTGGCTTCTCATCARTTTTCATCYRTGGTGCTTTTCTACCCACAGACCATGTACAAAGCAAGTCAGGAGAGCGAATGCTACGTGATAGACGCTGAGGTCCTCACCCACGATGTGCCATACCATGACTACTTCTACACCATCAATCGCTACACACTCACCAGAGTGGCCCGGAACAAGAGCAGACTCAGGTGTGCTRTGGGAAGGCTTGTGYGGGTGCGGGTGGGGAGGGGCATTCCTTGGGGAGAAGTGGAGCTGGAGTACTCCCTCTTGTATGTCCTCTCTGGAGCCTTCCTGGCTTGCCTTCCCATCCTGCCTCCCTTCTTCTCCATCTTGTGTCCCTTTGAACACTGTCTTCTTTGGAAAATCCTTACCAGGCCCTACTGTTGGTTTTCTGTGCTTTATGTGGAACTATGTAGTAACTTAAATTACATGTGTTGGGCTTTTGAGAATAAGCCCCCCCCCAAAGATGGAGTTACCCTCATTTATCAGAAAGAGCAACTTGATCAAGAGTCATGCCCCAAGACATACTAAAGCTTACTTAACCTTTAGCAATAGGACCCTGTTCACTGTGCTCCATGTCTTATGTGTTGGGATTGCCTATTGTTTCCATGGTTGGCCAATGAGCTCCTAGAGAGCAGGAATCTTGACCTAGYACAACCAGCTTTCTGTACTCATATCACAGTCAAATGAATAGTTAGCTCTGAGTATGATGAGGCCTACTCAGGGGAAGGGAGAAATACGGACCGCCTTAGAAGGAGTACGTAGAAGGATGGAAAACCATCACACATACCCATTTGAAGACCATCATGGTTGATGGCAGCTAAACCTTTGCAGGAGGTGCTCGTCCGTTCTCTACGCAGGAAAACAGATGCTGGGTGGGAATGTTGGAAGGCTCCAAGCATGGTCGTTGGGGAGGGGCGGGGCGGACTAYSGACAGATGCTCATACACCCAAGGAAGAGGCAGAGAACAGGGCTTCCATGTAGGAGGGCAGAGTGCATTGCTGCTGTAAGAGCAGTGGGCAGTGGCATGGCCAGTG
>BDUI01005279.1:11258-21992 GCA_002335545.1 Apodemus speciosus
AAAAAAAACTGAGGTGACAGTAGATGCTGGAGAGGATGTGGAAAAAGAGGAATACTCTTCCATTGTTGGTGGGATTGAAAGGTGATATAATCACTTTGGAAATTAATCTGACAGTTCCTCAGAAAATTATGAATAGTTTTGCCTGAAGATCCAGCTCTACCACTACTGGACATATACCCAAAAGAAGCTCCAATATATAAAATGACACATGTTCCGTTATGTTCATAGCAGCCTTATTTATAATAGCTAGAGGCTGGAAACAATCTAGATGTCCCTCAGCAGAAGAACTGATACAGAAAATGTGGAGCACTTATTTACACAATGGAATACTACTCTGATATTAAAAATGGCAAATTTGATCTGCAGCTAGAGACCATCCTCTGGCATAGGGCTCCATACCCAAGTGGCACAGGGAGATAGCTAGCCTCCCAGGAGTATGGACAGGCCTGGGAGTGCAGATAGGACCACTCCCTGCTGCTCAGAAAAACCACATGGAACCCTTAGGACACAATAACCCAGGGGTAGCCTGGGACAGGAGTCTTCCAATTTCCATCTCCCCAGAGCTGATCCTGGGCCACAGAGCTACGTACACAAATACCACCATGAGAGCTGGTCTCCCAGGAATGCCTTCATGCCTGCATGCACAGGTAAGACCACCACTTCTCTTCAAATTCTGACCCAAGAAGGACCTGCTCAAAGCCATCAGGACACAGGAACTAAGGATCAGCTGGGGATAGTATCCTTCTGGTTTCTGTCTGCACCCCTGATCTGATCCTGTACCACAGCTCTCCATACCTAAATTCCTAGCAGAGAGAACTGGTTTCCCAGGAATACTGGCACACAAGCTTGCAAGATGGACAAGCCAGAGTCAGGAAAAACAAGACCAGCTAACACCAGAGATAAGGCAAATGTAAGAACATTACCAACAGAAACCAAGGCMACATGGCATCATCCAAACCCAGTTCTCCAACAACAGCAAGTCCTAGATACTTCAATACACTGGAAAAGCAAGATTTGGATTTAAAAATCACATCTCATGATGCTGATAGAGGACTTCAAGAAGGGCATAAATAACTCCCTTAAGGAAATACAGGAGAACATGGGTAAACAGAAGCCCCTAGAGAGGAATCAATAAAATCCTTTTAAAAACTACAGGAAAACACACAGACACACAGACACAGACACACAGACACAGACACACACACACACACCACACCACACCCATACCACAGCACACATACACACACACACACACACACAAAACAACAACAACAACAACAACAACAACAAAAACAAGTGAAGGAACTAAAAAAAAATCCAGGATCTAAAATTGTAAGTAGAAACAATAAACAAATCATAAAGGAACAAAACTCTGGAGATAGAAAACCTAGGAAAGCGATCAGGAGTTATAGATGCAAGCATCAAAAACAGAATACAAGAGATAGAAGAGAGAATCTCAGGTGCAGAAGATAGCACAGAAAACATTAACACAAGAGTCAGTACAATGCAAAATGCAAAAAGGTTCTAACCCAAAGCATCCAGGAAATCCTGAACACAATGAGAAGACAAAACTTAAGGATTATAGGTATAGAAGAGAGCAAAGATTTCCAGCTTAAAGGGTCAGTAAATATCTTCAACAAAATTATAGAAGAAAACTTTCCTAACCTAAAGAAAGAGATGCCTATGAACATACAAGATGCCTACAGAACTCCAAATAGATTGGACCAAAAAAGAATTTCCTCCTGTCACATAATAATCAAACCACCAAATGCACTAAACAAAGAATGAGTATTAAAAGCAGTAAGGGAAACGGGTCAAGTAATATATAAAGGTAGACCTATTAGAATTACACCAGACTTCTCACTAGAGACTATGAAGGCTAGAAGATCCCAGGAAGATCTCATACAGACCATAAGAGAACAGAAATGCCAGCCCAGACTTCTATATCCAGCAAAATTCTCAATTACCATGGATGCAGAAACCAAGATATTCCATGACAAAACCAAATTTACACAATATCTTTCCACAAATCCAGTCCTAAAAAGAATAATAGATGGAAAATGCCCACACAAGGAGGGAAACTACACCCTAGAAAAAGCAAGAATGTAATCTTCTTTCAACAACCCAAAAGACGATAACCACACAAACATAAAAATAGCAACAAAAATAATGGGAAGCAACACTCACTATTCCTTAATATCTCATCATTGGACTCAAGTCCTCAGTAAAAAGGCAAAGACTAACCAACTGGATATATAAACAGGATCCAGCATTTTGCTGCATACATAAAACTTACCTCAGTGTCAAACATAAACACTACCTGAGAGTAAAGGGCTAGAAAACAATTTTCCAAACAAATCATCCCAGGGAAACAAGCTGGAGGAGCCATTCTCATAGCTGATAAAATTGACTTTCAATAAAAAGTCATCAAAAAAGGACACTTCATACTCATCAAAGGAAAAATCTACCAAGAAGAATCCTCAGTTCTGAACATCTATGCTCCCAATACATGGGTACCACATTCATAAAAGAAACTTTACTTAAGCTCAAAACAAACATTGCACCTCACAAAATAATTGTGGGGGACTTCAACACCCAACTCTCATCAATGGACAGATCAGTGAAACACAGAAGAAAGAGAGACACAGTGAAACTAGCAGAAGTTATGGACCAAATGGATTTAACAGGTATCTATAGAACATTTCATCCTAATCAAAAGAATATACCTTCTTCTCAGCACCTCATTATACCTTCTCCAAAATTTACCATATAATTGATCATAAAACAGACCTCAACAGATTTAAGAAGATTGATATAATCCCATGCTTCTTATCATATTACCACAGATTAAGGCTGGGCTTTAATAGTAACATAAACAACGTAAATTTCCCATACTCATGGAAGCTGAACAGTGCAATACTCAATGATAACTTGGTTAAGAAACAAATAAGGAAAGAAATCAAAGACTTTTTAGAATTTAATGAAAATGAAGGCACAACATACCCAAACTTATGGGACTCAATAAAAGCTGTGCTAAGATGAAAACTCATAGCTCTGAGTGCCTACAAAAAGAAACTGGAGAGAACATACACTAGCAGCCTAACAGCACACCTGAAAGCTCTAGAACAAAAAGAAAGTAATACACCCAAGAGGAGTAAACAGCAGGAAATAATCATACTCAGGGCTGAAACCTAGTAGAAACAAAAAGAACTATACAAAGAATCAACAAATCCAGGAGCTGGCTCTTTGTGAAAATCAACAAGATAGATAAACCCTTAGACATACTAACTAGAGGGCATAGAAACAGTATACAAATTATCAAAATCAGAAATGAAAATGGAGATATGACAACAGAAACTGAGGAAATTAAAAAAAATCATTAGCTCCTACTACAAAAGTTTATACTCAAAACAATTGGAAAATCTGGATGAAATGGACAATTTTCTAGACAGGTATCAAATAGCAATGTTAAATCAGAATCAGGTAAACCATCTAAAGAATCCCATAACTTCTAAAGAAATAGAAGCAGTTATTGAAATTCTCCCAACCAAAAAGAGCACAGGGCCAGATGGTTTTAGTGCAGAATTCTATTAGACCTTCAAAGAAGACTTAATACCAATACTATTCAAATTATTCCACAAAATAGAAACAGAGGGAACACTACCAAACTCATTCTGTGAGGCCACAATTGTGCTGATACCAAAACCACACAAAAATCTAACAAAGAAGAAGTACTTCAGACCAATTTCCCTTATGAATATCAACACAAAAATACTCAATAAAATTTTTGCCACCGGAATGCAAGAAAACATCAAAACAATCATTCACCATGATCAAGTAGGCTTCATCCCAGTGATGCAGGGATAGTTCAATATACAGAAATCCATCAGTGTAATCCACCACATAAACAAACTCAAAGAAATAAAATCAGATGGGCATTTCATTAGATGCCGAAAAAGCATTTGCTAAAATTCAGCCTCTCTTCATGTTAAAAGTCTTGAGTTACCCATGGCTCCAGACACATAGGCAGCAGAGGATGCTTTCTTAGACACCAAAGTGAGGAGAGGCCCTCCATCCCGGAAAGACTTGATGCCATAGTGTAGAGGAATACCAGGACAGAGAAGCAGGRGAGGGTTGATTGGGGAAGGGGAGATGGCTTATGGGATTTTCGGGGGAGAGGGGAACCAGGAAAGGGGACAACATTTGAAATATAAATAAAGAATATATCTAATAAAAACAGTCTTGGAAAGATGAGGAATTCAATGCCCATAACTAAACATAGTAAAAGGAATATACAGCAAACCAATAGCCATCATCAAACCAAATGGAGAGAAACTTGAAACAATCCCACTAAAACCAGGGACTAGACAAGCCTGCCCTCTCCCTTCCTGTCTATTCAATATAGTACTTGAAGTTCTAGCTAGAGCAATTTGACAACAAAAGGAGGTAAAAAGGGATACAAATTGGAAAGGAAGAAGTCAAACAATCACTATTTACAGATGATAGGATAGTATACTTATGTGACYCCAAAAACTCCACCAGAAAACTCCTACAGCTGATAAACAACTTCAGGAAAGTGTCTGGATATAAAAATAACTCAAGCAAACCAGTAGCCTCCCTATAGTCAAAGGATAAGCAGGCTGAAAAAGAAATTAGGGAATGATACACTTCACAATAGTTACAAACTCTATCGAGTATCTTGGTGTGACTCTAACCAAACAAGTGAAAGATCTGTATGACAAGAACTTCAAGTCTCTAAAAGAAACTGAAAAAGACCTCAGGAGATGGAAAGACATCATGTAGAATAACAAAAAAATCCAAGGATAGCTAAAACTATTCTCAACAATAAAAGAACTTGTCGGGGAATCAGCCTCTCGGACCTCAAGTTGTACTACAGAGCAATAGTGATAAAAACTGCATGGTATTGGTACAGTGACATGCAGGCAGAACAATGGAGTTGATTTGAAGATCCAGAAATGAATTCACACACCTATGGTTCTTTGATCTTTGACAAAGGCACTAAAACCATCCAGTGGAAAAAAGATAGGCTTTTCAACAAATGGTGCTATTTCAACTGGAGGCCAGCTTGTAGAAGAATGCAAATCCATCCATTCTTATCTCCTTGCACAGGGATTAAGTCCATGTGGATGAAGGTCCTCCACATAAAACCAGAAACATTGAAACTAATAGAAAATAAAGTGGGGAAGAGCCTCAAGCACATGGGCACAGGGGAAAATTTCCTGAACCAAACACCAATAGCTTATGCTCTAAGATCAAGAATTGACAAATGGGACCTCATAAAATTACAAAGTTTCTGTAAGGCAAAGGACACTGTCAATAGGGCAAAATGGCAACCAAAAGTTTGGGAGATCTTTACCAACCGTCTATCTGATATAGGGCTAATATCCAATATGTAAAAAGAACTCAAGAACGTAGACTCCATAGAATCAAGTGACCCTATTAAAAATAGGGTACAGAGCTAAACAAAGAATTCTCAACTGAGGAACACTGAATGTCTGAGAAGCACCTAAAGAAATATTCAACATCCTTAGTCATCAGGCAAATGCAAATCTAAACAACCCTGAGATTCCACCTCACAACAATCAGACGACAGTAGGGGCTGGCAAAGATGTGGATAAAGAGGAACACACCTTCACTGCTGGTGGGATTGCAAACAGGTAAAACTACTCTGAAAATCTATCTGGTGGTTCCTCAGAAAATTGGACAAAGTACTACTGAATATACCATTCCTGCACATATACCCAGAAGATTATCCAACACGTAATAAGGACACKCCTCCACTATGTTCATAGCAGCCTTATTTACAATAGTCAGAAGCTGGAAAGAACCCAGATGTCCCTCAACGGAGGAATGGATACAGAAATTTTGATACATTTACACAATGAAATACTATGAATTTCAGCTATTAAAAACAATGAATTCATGAAATTCTTAGGCAAGTGGATGAAACTAGAAAATATCATCCCCTTTCCTCATTTCTCCTTCAAAACCCAATCATAAAAGAACACACACGGTATGCACTCACTGATACATGGATATTAGCCGAGAGTCTTGGAATACACAAGATACAACTCACAGACCAAACAAAGCTCAAGAAGAAGGAAGACTAAAGTATGGATACTTTGGTCCTTCTTAGAAGGGAGAACAAAATACCAATGGAAGGAGATACAGAGACAAAGTGTGGAGCAGAGACTGAAGGATAGACCATCCAATGACTGCCCCATATGGGAATCCATCCCATATACTGTCACCAAAGCCAGACACTATTGTGGATGCCAACAAGCACTTGCTGACAGGAGCCTGATATAGCTGTCTCCTGAGAGGCTCTGCCTGTACCTGATAAATACAGAGCTGGGTGCTCTCAGCCAACCATTGGCCTGAGCCCAAGGTTCTAGCCCAGTGGAGGAGCTAGAGAAAGGAGCCAAGTAGTGGAAGGAGCTTGCAGCCCCATTGGAAGAACAACAATATGAGCCAACCAGTACTCCCAGAGCTCCCAGGAACTAAAGTGCCAACCAAAGAGCATACATGGAGGGACTAATGGCTACAGCTGCATATGTAGCAGAGGTTGGCCTTGTTGGACATCAAAGGGAGGAGAGCCCTGGTCCTGAGAAGGCTCACTACCCCAGTATAGGGGAATGCCAGGACAGGGAAGTGGGAGTGAGTAGGTTGGTGAACAGGGCAAGTGAGGATAGGGTGTTTTCGGAGGGGAAACCAGGAAAGGGGATAACATTTGAAATGTAAATAAAGAAAATATCTAAAAGAAAATGGCAACATCATGAATTTTACAGTAAATGAATGGAACTAAAAAATATCATTCCTGAGTGAAGTAACCTAGACCCARAAGACCATTTGGTCAAGTGCAGATAAGATGGAACATAGAGATTATTAAAAAGAAACTCTGAATTATTGGTAGGAAAGTGGATTCTAATAGCATGGAGGATAGGCAGTTGTCCAGCTACTGTACTGCTTAAGACATATTAAAATATAAAGTCTGTGTGTCTTTCATCTGGGAAAATAAATTGTTAAAGTCAGGAAGTAACCCAGTGACAGGATTTTTAAAATTCAACACAAGAGAAACTCCCAGGAATCTATTAATGTGACCCTAGCTAAGACTCCTAATAATACAGGACAAAGATCTTGAATTCACCATGTCCTGTAACCAGGCAAGACTTCCAATGCAGGAACCAGGACACCAAATTAGAACCCAACCTTAACCTACAATGTCATGAGTAGTGTTCACAACATGTGCTAGGGTAAAGGTGGAAGAGAAATTGTGCGAGTRGCCAGGCAATGACTGGTCCAAATTTAGAACCATGTCATAGGAGAGAGCTCCCTCCTGACAATGCCTGGAGAGTCAAAAACCAGATGTTGGATAATCAAGAGACTTAAGATAGAACCAAGCATCACCTGCAAAAAAGTTACATATAATTTTTATACTTTTAGGGAGAGGTCTAGCATAAGTGTTATCAGATAGGCTTCATCCAGCAACTGATATAAACAGATGCAGTGAGCCCATCCTAATACTAGGTAGAGCCTGGGTATGTCTGCCAAAAAGGAAGAGAAAGGATTGTAACTGCCAGAGGGGTCAAGGACACCATAAGAAATGCCACAGAATCAACTAACCTGCTCTTAGAGGAGCTTAGAGACTGAAATGACAATCAGGGAGTCTGTGCGGGTCTGACCTAGGCCCTCTGTATATATGTTACAGTTGTGTGACTTGGCCTACTAGTGGAGTCCTATCCGTGAGAGCAGGGGCTGTCTTTGATACTTTTGCCTCTCTTTGGGAGCCCTTTTTCCCCTATTGGATTGCCTCATTCAGCCTTACTATAACATTAGAAACATAGTCTCAATGGCACTTGTTTTTTGATTGAGATGCCCAGAAACTTGCCTGTTTGTGAAGGGAAAGTGAGGGAGAGTAGATGGGAAGTGGAGTCACTGAGAGGGGAGGAGGGAAGAGAAACTGTGGTCAGGATCTAATGTATAAGAGAAGAATAAATTAAAAAAATTAAAAACCAACATTTCAGGAGAAGGGACATTTTGCTGTTGGGAGTAAACGTGTTCTAGCAACCACTGGCACATCTTGACAAAGGACTGTGTGTATTACACTTCTATACCAGTAGGCTCTGGAGTGTATGGATTCACATTTGGATGAATTAGTAGAGTTATAGGCACACATATGTATACATTCTGTTAGGATTCTTGCCATTTCCTACAAAAAATCAGAATTGGTAACTTATTCATAGGAAGAAGAATGGTTTCAAATGAATTTTGTCACACTAAAATCCAGACATTAAAACCCTAAAACACCATTATGTAGTGTTTAGAGTTTAATCCTTTTGAGCCCTAATTAGGTTTAGTTGAAGTCATATGGTGGAGACCATGCAATGGGATTATTAGTGCCCTTATAAAATGAGAGACCAGAGAGCATTCTAATGTTTCTGCTTTTCTTCCCAGTCAGGTCAGGGGTCACAAACATTGGACTAAATCAGTAAGCACATTGACTGTGGAATTTAGCTTCCAGAAATATGAGCAACTAATTTTCTGTTGTTTAAACCACACAGTTTTTGGTATTTTGTTATGGTAACCCAAATAGGCCAGTGAAAAAAAGATACTGGAGATTTGAGAAGTTATTTAAAAATAACATGTGAGAACATAAAGTGAATTGATCCAGCAAATAGAAGAGTAGTTTGACACCAAGACTGCTTTTGCGTTTGTACTTTTAAACATAAAGTGGATTAGTTAGTATGGCTTCCTACTTTGTTCTGGCTTCAGACTCCACTCTAGTCATTTTCAAGTGCTTCATTTCAGACAGCAGTTTTATATAACTAGCCCTGTATTTCAATAACATGCATACTACATGTGGGTGAGGTGGATGGTTTTTAAAACATAACATCAATATAGTTAGACTTTATCCAGAGTTGGCCACACTTACTAGTAGGTCTGAGTTCAAGATGTACATGATTTATTTAAGAGCATTGAGATGTTGATGGAGTTTATAATATATCTGTCTGACTAGGCTCAACTAAATTCWCCAGAATTTCTTTTTTTGTACATTTCCATTTACTGTGAGCCAAAAGAGAGATTTTTGGAGATTTTGGAAATGGACTTTAGACAGAAACCACTATGTCATTCATATACCATGGTCCTATTGTAAACCTCTGGGGACAGAAGCTATCTAGGACCTTTCCTGATCATCTCCCTCTCTCCTCACAGGTTTACGTTCCACTCTGTGGGGTATGGAACCTACATACTATGTAGGACACGCACCTCATCCAGATGACAGTCAATGAGCATTACATGGTTTTGATTTTACTTTTGAGGATTCTAGCTTTTCCTTAGTTCCCTCGGTGCTGTGTCTTCCTTTCCCAACTTCTTTAAATACAAATTTCAAGTTCCAACATGACATAGAATCCAGAACAACACCCAGCCAAGCTCACATGACTGGGTAATATCCAGTTCAGAATCAAATCCTTTTTTGCACATAGTTCTGCTCCTTCCTTTGGAGAATCTGGTCTGGCACCACAGATCTGGAGCATAGGTCCTGTCATAAACAGAGATGATTAACTATCATACAGGTGTCCATTTTTGCCAAACTCACTAGTCTTGTTGAGTGATGATATAAATCTAGTTGGATATGTCTTAGACTTCAGAACATCTGTGATAATAGTTGATCAGGCTATGACAGAGCAAAAGGCTCTGTGCTGAATCCCTGAGAATCTGATGGGAGACAAAGAGCAGTGCCGAAAATAGTGCCACACTCTGACGTATTATGCAGTTAATCTGAAAAAGAGGTCTACGGCAAGAAACTATAAACTAAAGAACAAGATGTTCATTCCAGATGGCAAGGATTAAGTGGAATTAAGTTACAATTAAGACTAGAACAAATGCTACATGTGTGCAAGATATATTGTCTGTGCACAGAAGAGSTTCTGGAATCATTACCCTAGCCCAGTGAAGCTGGGTTAGAAAATAGAGCTGTTGAGGGAACTTGTCAGTGGTCAGACTCAGATGGTTGCTGAAGTGAGAAATGACCCAATCCATTGTTTATATTTCATTTTTCATGAACCTTATCTAGATGATCAAAGGTAGTTACACGACTGGGTCAATACACATGAGATGCTCTTCCCCCAAAAGCAGGGGCAATTTGATGTAACTAGGAGGCCGAAGATCAAGAGAGTCAGCAACCCCACCCTCCCACACACCCAAAACAAAACAAATTAGAATGATCAATTCTGACATTGTTCATTAGGGTTCCTGGACTGCTGAGGTCTGGCAGAGTAGCCAAGGATGGGCCATTAAAACTTGTTGAGGAGAAAAAAGTAAGGCAAACACTGTTTAACTTGCTCACCTGATACTGGGGACATCTTGTGAATGACTGCTTTTTTAAAAAATTTTTTTCTATATTCTTTGTTTACATTCCAAAGTCTTTCCCCTTTCCCAGTTCCCCCCTCATCATATGTCCCATAAGTCCTCTTCCCTCCATCCATTCCCCAATCACCCACCCCTCCTCCCACCATTTCTCTGTTCTGATATTCTCCTACAAAACTGGATCCAGTCTTTTCGGGAATAGGGTCCTCTCCTTCCTTCTTCTTGGGAATCTTTTGATTGGCTAATTGTGCCTTGAGTATTCAGAGCTTCTGGGTTCATTAACATCCACTTATCAGTGATTGCATTTCATGTGTATTCTTTTGTGATTGGGTTAGCTCACTTAGG
>BDUI01005279.1:50601-60851 GCA_002335545.1 Apodemus speciosus
AAAAAAACCCAGGATGGTGAAAACTATTCTCTACAATAAAAGAACTTCTGGGGGATCACCATCCACATTAGTGATAAAAACTGCATGGTATTGTTACAGAAACAGGTAGGTAAAATAATTGAACAGAATTAAAGACCCAGAAATGAACCCAAGCATCTATCGTCACTTGATCTTTGCTAAAACCATGCAGTCGAAAAAACACAGCATTTTCAACAAATGGTGTTGGTTCAACTATCGGTCACCAGTAGAAGAATGCAAATTGATCCATTCTTATCTCCTTGTGCAAAGCTCAAGTCCAAGTGGATCAAGGAACTCCACATGAAACCAGATTCAGAATCTAAGAAGATAAAGTGGGAAAGAGCCTCAAACCCATTGACACAGAAGAAAATTTCTTGAACAGAACACCAGTGGTTTATGCTCTAAGATCAAGAATTGACAAATGGGACCTCATAAAATTACAAAACTTCTGTAAGGCAAAGAGCACTGCCAGTAAGACAAAATGGCAACCAACAGATTGGGAAAAGATCTTTACCAATCCTACATTCAATAGAAGGCTAATATCCAATATATATACAAAGACCTCAATAAGTGAGACTCCAGAGATCAAATAACTATTAAAAAAATGAGTGCTGAGCTAAACAGAGAATTCTCAACTGAGGAATCTTGAATAGCTGAGAAGCACTTAAAGAAATGTTCAACATCCTTAGCCATCAGGGAAATGCAAATCAAAATGAGCCTGAGATTCCACCTCACACCAATCAGAGTGACTAAGATAAAAAACTCATGTGACAGCAGATGCTGGTGAGGATGTGGAGAAAGAGGAACATACCTCCATTGCAGTTAGGAGTGCTAGTTGGCAAAACCACTTTGGAAATCAATATGGCAGTTCCTGAGAAATTGACAATATTTCTAACTGAGGACCCAGCTATACCCCTATTGGGCATATACCCAAAAGGGCATATAGCAAGGACACATGCTCCACTATGTCTATAGGAACCTCATTCATAATGGCCAGAAGCTGGAAACAACCTAGATGTCCCTCAACAGAAGAATAGATACAGATAATGTGGTCCATTTATACAACTATTTATAGCTATTACAAACAATGACTTCATGAAATTCCCAGGAAAATGGACGGGAACTATCATCCTGAKTGTGATACTCCAGACACAAAAGAACACACATGGTATATATTCACTGATAAGTGGATATTAGTCCAAAAGCTCACAACCCATAGACCAGATGGAACTAAAGAGGAAGGAATACCAGGGTGTGGATGCTTCAGTCCTGCATTGACGGGTGAACAGGATGGTCAAAGGAGGTGGAGGAAGGGGAGATCTAGGAAGGAGAGAGGAGGTAGAAAAAATAAGTGAGGGCAGTAATAGGTACTAGAGGGGATAGGAGAGAGGTAATAGAATAAGGGTCAGGAAATAGATTAAAAATATGTAGCAGTGAGTGAGGAGACACTGGGGACGGCCACTGGAGGGTCCCAGACACCAGGGAAATAAGAGGCTCTAAGGACCCAACAAGGAGGATTTTAGCCAAAATATGCAGAGAGGGGGAGAGAGAACCTGTAAAAACCACTTTCAGTAGATATGCAAGGCCTGGGTTGAGGGATGGGGCCACCCAACCATCTCAAAGTTTTATCCCAGAAATCTTTCTGTCCAAAGGAAGAACAGAGACAAAAACGGAGCAAGGACTGAAGGAAGGGCCACGTGAGAAATGTCCGACCTGGGAATCCATCCTCTCTGCAGACACCAAACCTGACACTGTTGCTGTTGCCAAGAGGTGCTTGCTGACAGGAACTTGGTGTAGCTTTTCCTTGGGAAGTTTGGCCAGCAACTGACCAATGCAGATGCGGATGCCTGGAGCCAACCATCAGACTGAACTCATTGGGGAAAATGATATAGGAGGGCAAATTCCCCTGGTGGGGGAGTTGGCAGAAGGATTGGAGGAGCAAAGGGGGCATTGCATCTCCATAGGAAGAACAACATTGTGGCCAGACCACCAACCAAGGAGTGTACAGGAATGGCTCCAGATACATATGTAGCAGAGGATGGTCTTGTCTGACATCAATGGGAGGGGAGCCCTTTGGTCCTGTGGAGGTTTGATGCCCCAGCACAGGGGGGATACTGGGATGGAAGAGGGTAGGCGGGTGGGTGAGCACCCTCATAGAGGCAAAGGGGAGAAAGGAGAGGGCAGATTTGGGATGGGGGGTGTGGAGGGGTAACCAGGAAGTTGGATATCATTTGAGATGTAAAGATTAAAGATGGAAAGATAAATTAAAAAAAGAAATTCTCAGCTTTCAAGCCTCATATCTCATGATAGGTGAGGGTGAAAATATGAAAGAATGGTCATGGGAGTTTAAAGCTTGAGACATTAAGGCATTAGTGTTTTAAAGATTAGTATGAGAGACAGAGGCTGAAGAAACTTAAATGCCAGACATGCTGAATTTCCTGTTTCCAGACCACACAGGTAAAGAAATCTAGTTAGAAGGATGTTAAGTACTGATGTTCAGTAAAGAAGTCAAGTTGAATATATGGTATGAGGGCTATCTATTTAGAAGTGATATCATAATTATATTGACTGAGGAAGATTTCCCAAGGAAAATGGGTATAAAAGACAGATGTACACAGGAAAAAAAGGGCCAAGGCAGTTTTTGGAGACTATCTACTGAATTGTGAGGGGCAGACAAAATAAATGAGAAAAGAACAGTGAACAGACTGATAGATTCACACATATATTAGGGATGAGAGAAAGGATATAGGGTAGGCAGATTGGGGAAAATTATATAGGAGGCTAAATTCTCTGTTGTTTATAAGGGACAGAGTGGTGATGGAATCAACAAGGACATAAAAATTTGTCTTTCAGGATGTTCTAAGCTCTGGGATTGAAGAGAAAGAATGTAATTTAGGATGCAAGGTCAGAAGGTTCTRATTTATACTTCTTTGCTTTTGTATTGGGTCTGATTTTAATCATTTGGTGGTTGAGTGGAAGGATTCAGTGGAAAGAATGAAATTGAAGATGGAAAATGTTATAAACAAGATTGTGTTTGACAGGTCTTCAACACAGGATACCAAGATCAGATATACAAGTGCTAGATTTGGTCAGGAAAGGGATAACAATTCTCTGTCTGAGGACATTTAGAACTTAGTTATGTAAATTCAGTCATGAGTAGCTTTTACAGATTCCCTTGCTTTTATTTTTTTACTAAAATAATATTATTGGCTAGTTGGGAAAAATATTCTCATAAACACAAGTTCATATCCCAAACTTTTGAAGCAGATTATTACCAAGTCTTACTCAATTCTCCAATCTTTTACCCAAAGAGATGTGGAATTTGAATGCCCTGTAATTCCTTTTTGGGAAAGCAGTCTGTTGTTAAAGGGATAACCAAAGTGTTTAAGAAAAGTAGTATATGCAGATGATTGGAGAGCCAATCTCTAATGACATTTTGTTTGTCTGCTTCAAACTCTGTAATCTGTTTAACCTGGCTGGAATCTACATTAAAGTTATTTGGTCAAGTTTTTAAGTGGGGTTCCTACTTAAAATGATCCCATTTTTAAGTGGGGTCAAGATGTCTATATTTTGGGGAGTATAGACATCTTTCATTGAGTTTTCTTCCAGTTTGTAGTTTTATATCACTTTTTTCTAAAAATCCAAGGATGACATATTAATCAATTTAATCACAATTTTATTGAATTTGAAGTTGTTAGCAAGACTATGAGTTTGACTTGTGGAATAGATCAAAAGTAAAACAAACAAAAATGGGTGGTGGATCTTGAAGATTCTGGAGTTTCTCATAAACAGCAACTGTCAAACAAAAACAGGGYTATTTTGATAATATTATTTAGTAATAAGAACCATCAATTGTATAAAACTTTCATTCATTTACTCTTTTTTTCAAAATAGTCTGAAAACATTCTAGTTTCATTGGTATTATTGTTTTGTATAACTTGTGATTTTGTCCTTACTCTATATGCCCAAATACTGAATCTTTGCTCAGCTGTAGATCTGTGTTTGTTTCTAGAAATAACTATTAATATTTTCTGAAATTTCAGTTACTCAATTTGAGAAGGAAACTTCCTCTCTTCCTTTCTTCCTTTCCTCCTTTCTTCCTTTCTTCCTGTATGTATGTATGTATGTATGTATGTATGTATGTATGTATGTATGTATGTATGTAGTGAGTGGGGATGCAGGTGCCATGACTCATGTGTAGAGGTCTGTTGATAGGAGCTAAATCTTTCATTTCATAATGTTAGTTTTGAGGATCCAACTCAGGTCATCAGGTCAACATGCTCAGTTGCAATACCTCTACCCACTTTGGTGATTTGAATAAGAATAGACCCAATAGGCTCATGTATTTTTATGYTTGATCCCCATTTAGTGGAACTTCTTGGGAAGGATTAGGAGATGTGGCTTTGTTGGAGGTGTGCCACCGAGTATAGGCTTGGGGTTTCACAAGCATAGAGCATTTCCCATTACTTCTCTCCCTGCCTCCTATATGTGGAACAGGATGTAAGCTCTCAGGTACTGCTCTAGCACTATACTTGCATACCATCTGCCATGCTGTCCACATGATGGTCATGAGCTCTAACCTTTTGAAACTGTAAACCACAGTAAACCTTTTCTTTTATAAGCTGTTCAGGCAATAGTGATTTCTCATAGCAATAAAAAAGTGACTAAGATACTCACTGGGTCATTTCTCTAGTCTTTGGCCAGTATATTATTTGGTAAGCATTTTAGAAATATTTAATGCTATTCTAGTTACTTATGATTTCCTATGACAAAAAAATACCTGCCAGAAGAGATGCCAAGAAGAAATTATTTATTTTTACTAACAGTTTGAGTGTGGAGACTCTCATGATGGGGAAAGTGTGGAGGTTGGAATGAAAAGCAGTTCATCATACTGCACACAGTCAGGAAGGAGAGAGATGTGAATACTGAAGTTCAATTTATTTTCTTCTTTTTATTTTTCCTTTTTTTAAAAAAAAANATAGATCAAAAGTAAAACAAACAAAAATGGGTGGTGGATCTTGAAGATTCTGGAGTTTCTCATAAACAGCAACTGTCAAACAAAAACAGGGCTATTTTGATAATATTATTTAGTAATAAGAACCATCAATTGTATAAAACTTTCATTCATTTACTCTTTTTTTCAAAATAGTCTGAAAACATTCTAGTTTCATTGGTATTATTGTTTTGTATAACTTGTGATTTTGTCCTTACTCTATATGCCCAAATACTGAATCTTTGCTCAGCTGTAGATCTGTGTTTGTTTCTAGAAATAACTATTAATATTTTCTGAAATTTCAGTTACTCAATTTGAGAAGGAAACTTCCTCTCTTCCTTTCTTCCTTTCCTCCTTTCTTCCTTTCTTCCTGTATGTATGTATGTATGTATGTATGTATGTATGTATGTATGTATGTATGTATGTAGTGAGTGGGGATGCAGGTGCCATGACTCATGTGTAGAGGTCTGTTGATAGGAGCTAAATCTTTCATTTCATAATGTTAGTTTTGAGGATCCAACTCAGGTCATCAGGTCAACATGCTCAGTTGCAATACCTCTACCCACTTTGGTGATTTGAATAAGAATAGACCCAATAGGCTCATGTATTTTTATGYTTGATCCCCATTTAGTGGAACTTCTTGGGAAGGATTAGGAGATGTGGCTTTGTTGGAGGTGTGCCACCGAGTATAGGCTTGGGGTTTCACAAGCATAGAGCATTTCCCATTACTTCTCTCCCTGCCTCCTATATGTGGAACAGGATGTAAGCTCTCAGGTACTGCTCTAGCACTATACTTGCATACCATCTGCCATGCTGTCCACATGATGGTCATGAGCTCTAACCTTTTGAAACTGTAAACCACAGTAAACCTTTTCTTTTATAAGCTGTTCAGGCAATAGTGATTTCTCATAGCAATAAAAAAGTGACTAAGATACTCACTGGGTCATTTCTCTAGTCTTTGGCCAGTATATTATTTGGTAAGCATTTTAGAAATATTTAATGCTATTCTAGTTACTTATGATTTCCTATGACAAAAAAATACCTGCCAGAAGAGATGCCAAGAAGAAATTATTTATTTTTACTAACAGTTTGAGTGTGGAGACTCTCATGATGGGGAAAGTGTGGAGGTTGGAATGAAAAGCAGTTCATCATACTGCACACAGTCAGGAAGGAGAGAGATGTGAATACTGAAGTTCAATTTATTTTCTTCTTTTTATTTTTCCTTTTTTTAAAAAAAAAACAAAATATTTGTCCTCAGCCTATGTGATGAATGCATGGTCATGGTGGGTCTTACATTCTCAGCTAAACTTTTCTGAAAATAGTCTCATAGAAATTGCCTGAAGTGGATTTTCACAGAAATTTTAAATCTAATTAATCAAGTTAACACTGAAGATTCATTAGCAAAGCTTCACTCTTTGTCAACACAACAAGCATATCTCTTTAAATGTTAACTTTCTACCTCTGACTCTCAAGGTCTCATTTTCACCTCACAGTTCACAATATACTTAAGTTTATGTCTAAAGTCTCCATGGTTTTAACAGTTTTAAAATTATTCAAAAGTCCAAAGTCACATCAGAAAATAAAGGCAGTATTCATATCCATAAGATGAAGAGCAAAAACCAAATTAAAAGAAGAAATTTATACTTTCAAAAAACAATTATGGGTAACAAAAGGTTCCATTAAAATAAGGAAGAACAGTAGTATAAGAAAGACAGACTGGACAAAAGCAAGATCAAAATCCACAAGAAGAAGATATCAAATTCTGTAGCTYCAAGATGGCCATCTGGGGGAAGTGGTGGAACAATCTGGTTTCCAGAGGACTTGGTTAGCCCCACAGCTTCAGCTCCACCACCTGTAGCATATAAGGTTTGTTCTTGCACATATTCCACTTTGAGCATTCATCTTTTCTTTGTTTCATAGTCCTGGCATCTTTAACATCCTAATCATACCTTTAATATCCTTATCACAATTTAGGATTTACCCTCCCCACATCATTCTCTGGCCTTTTTGCAGAGCTCTGACTACATTTCATATTGCCTGTAGAAATCTGGTACTTTGGTCCAAGCCTTCATGATCCCCTCACTCTTGAATCTTGCATAGCTGCTAAACAGTTTCACATGAACTTTGCTTCTGAATTCCTTTGCAAACTTAAGATGCAACCTGGTGCATATAGGCCCCAGTTGCACATTTTGTCTCAGTGTGATGAACCTGGAAAAACACTGTTCTCAGTGATTTACTTGGAGCTGAGAAACCCTTCAGTGACATTTTCATTAAGGCTGTTTCCTTTCAAATTAAATGTGGAGCCTTTCATGGCTGAGGTCTTACTCTCAAGATATCTTTTCCTATCTTTCAGATAAAATATCAGATGGTTGATAACTTTTGAATCCAACCTCAAGTTCTCAGGATACAGGAAAAAGGTAATGAGGCAAAACTACCCTTTAGCTTAGTTCTAAGAGAGTCTTGTCCTCTGAAACTTCACTAGCTGGATTCCCACTGCATATGCTTATCTCTTTTTTGTCTTCCAAATTGTACAGGATGTCCCAATGGGTAATTGACCAAATGAGAATTAGAGGCATTTTCAACCCTGATGTTCCACCCTTTTTCACATTCCTCCTGCAAAACAGCTCTGAAGACATATGGACCAGTAGGGTTGTTGCATCATCAGCCCCACTTCTTTAATTTTTAATATTAGTTACTTTTCCTATTGCTCTGACCAAGGACTCAAMAAAGACAATTAAAGGGAGGAAGAGTTGATTTTGTCTCTCAGTTTATGAAAGAAAAAATCCATCATGGCAGGATGGGCGTGGCAGCAGGAGCATGAAGCATGTAGTCACATGGCATCTGCAGTCCAGAATGAAGAACAGAGAACAATGAATGCTGGCACTTAGCTCATTTTTCGCTTATCTAATAAGTTCAGGGTCCAGCCAATACAGTGTATTGCCTATACACAAGGATAGTTTCTTTCTGAAAATAGCTTCATAGACACACCTAGAGGTATAATGGTGTGTTGTGACCTGCATACCTTAGGGACCTAACTGAGATAACCTAGGAATGAAGTAATTATACACACACCGAAAAGCTGGGGTCAGGAAAGAGGGCTGTGGGCTCTGATGAYACACAGAAGCTGGGAAACTCAGTGATTATTTATATACAGCTCTCAAAACGCAGGTTTATTATATAGAGCTGAATGAGGGAGATTAATGACAGCAAAAGTTACTGTAATATGGGAGGAGGAAGTTGTGGYTAATATGTTCTATATGTACCATGTTTAGTTCATTTTATCAATATYAGTAGTCAGGCCAGGGAATGTTGACCCTTTCCAATTTACTGATCCTGACCTGAGAAAAGCCATGCCATTCCCAAGAGGCTGAGGCACTAGCATCTGCGTCATGGCTGTGACCATATTATGAATGCCCATTTGTACAAGTATACACTCATTTTTTCACAGTGATGCTAAATGTAGTCAAATTGGCAATTCCATCTAATTATCACAAATAGCTTTTGTAAGTTCTAAAACCTACCACTAATATCTATATTTGAATAATAGAGTAAAACAGCAGTAATTTCAGTTTTGTTCAAAACAGAAATGTTATAAGGTTTCTCCTTACACTAAATATCTTTGTCTATCTAGTAAATGCAGACTAGATAGACAAAGATATTTAGTGTAAGGAGAAACCTTATAACATTTTTATCCAGTTGTCTTTCACTGGATGCTTATATGCATGAGACGATGTAAATGATTTTTATAAGTGAAGACATTCATATTCATGTTCTATTATAGTTCTATACACTTAGGGATAGGCAATATACAGTAGATAAAATCAATGGACATTCTTAGACATTTGAGAACAGATGGCAGTTTTATATCTAAGCTTACATATTACATGTTTATATCTCTATTGGGATATTCAACTTAAGGAATATTTGTGTGTCAGTGATATTTAAACCATGTGGCAGGAGAGATTTTGTGGGGAGACACTGCACAGAGACAAGGTATTGTTGAGGTCAGCATTCCAGGATACAGGAATGTTCAGAAGTCTTCTAAAGACAGGAGATCCCAAATGATGAGAAAATAAGTCAATTATGAAGGAGGTAAAATCAGCAAGAATATATAATCATGGAMTCTCAGTTGTAACAGCAAAAGAATTTCCAGTCAACAGTGGCAACAGCTCACACTGACAGTGGTTACTTACATGTCACAATATAAAACACATAGACAACAGTAACTCTAAGAGATTCACAAAAGTATTATSGATGGCAATGTAAGGAAATATTTTTTATGATATTTAAAACATAGTAGCACAAGTTTTGCAAGTACTCGCCTCTACATGCCTATTCAATATTCACTGGTTAACAGTTTCCTGAGATGCTGAATTTCCTTAAACTCCTATAAGACCCAAACTATTCTTTAATATCTTAAAATTAATCAGAGAATTTTATAATGCAGGACTGTGTGATTTTTTTTTTTGGTGGTACCTATCCAATTTCTGAAACTTAACAAAATGTAAAAGAATAGAAAATCTTGTCTTTATTAGTTTCTAATGGCTAATCTTTTGAAATTATTTTAAGGCATTGAAAATATTTGTACCTGAGGTCACCACCATCTTGGCTCCTGTGACCAAGCAGCCAGCTCAGCCAGATATGCAGGGAACAACAGAGTGAACAATCACTCGGGACACAGTCCACCTGGATTCCTTCTGCATGTAGGAGCTGGGCAGCTCTACAGCTATCTGGGCACATATCCTGCAAGGGAGCATTTGACCTTCAGGGAGTCCTGCACTTAGAGGGAGTCCTGCTCTCAGATACTTGTGCCACATCTGCCACGGGGAAGATCCCACTTCCTGAGACTCTCTAGAGAACTRGCAGGAGCAGGTTATTTGACCTGTGCCCCTTCTGACATGTGGAAGAGCTTAGTTCCTGATATTCTCTAGAGAATGGGTGGGAGCTCGGCATTCAAGAACTGGCAGGAGCAGGTCATTTGAGAACTGGCACCAGTAGGTGCGTTTGAACTGGTAGAAGTAGGGCATTCAAGAACCAGCATCAGCAGAGCATTTGAAATCCGGCAGCAGCCGAACATTTTAGAAATAGCAGCCTGCAGGGCATTTGACCCTTGCCAAGTCTGCCACAGGAAAGACCCCATCACCTGATACTTCCTGGAGAACCTGCTGTTTGCAGGGCATTGGTGAGAAAAGGAATCTCAGGAGTACAGAAACACAGGCTGGCAGAACGGAGAAGATAG
>BDUI01005281.1:0-12079 GCA_002335545.1 Apodemus speciosus
GAGCGAGTTGGTGTTCGCTCAGGTCGGCGACTGCTTGCAGCTCTGAGCTGAGGCATAATGGCAGAGACCCCTGTTATATCTTTTTATTGGGCAACTTCTATTGAAGTTAGTTACTGAAAAAGCAAGCCTTTCCTTGTCCTCCTCATGTAGGGGAATTTTGAAAAGGCAATCTTTAAGAATAATCACTGTTAGGCCATTCCTTAGGCAACAAGGAAGGCAATAGAATTCTAGGCTGCAAGGAACCCATTAGCTGAATAATTGTATCAATCACTCTGAGATCTGTCAACATCTTCCATTTGCCAGATTTTTTTTTTATTGCACGTATAGGAGAATTTCAAGTGCTGGTGGACTCCTCTATATGCTGAGCCTCCAGCTGTTCCTGGATTAGTTGTTCTAAAGCTTGTAGTTTTTCTTTTGTCATAAACCATTTTTCAATCCAAATGGGTTGGTCAGTCAAACACTTTAGTGGTAAGACTGTTGGTGTCTTAGAAGCAGTGGCTCCTTGGGGTAGAGGTAAATTGTCAGCCCCTGATGTAACTTATTAATAGACAGCCTGAAACGTCTGTAACTGTCTTTGAAAACATTTCCTAACTAAATTATTTTTTTTTTATTAGGCCCCAGACTGGTTTTGCAGCCAGACATTGAAACTGAGGGTGTATTAATTTGTCTTCTGCTGCTCTAACAGATCACTTTCACATAAATAAATGGCTATATTAGCCATGTATAGCCTAAATTTTTCTACCTGACTGTACAGGGCCAAACTGGGGTGTCATGCCACTTGGTAGGAACTTGACATTGATCAAGGTGAACTTCCCAGCCTTTGTTGAGCAGGGATTCCTGTGCTAGTCAGGATCCTGCTCCACCTAGGGTGAAGTGCTCAGAGTGAAGGTGAAATTCATTGTTCCTCCAGGTCTACAATTTCCTGAATTAAGCAGGTGACCCACCCAGCTGCCTGAGCAGTGGAGCCAATGAACCACCAGACCACTTCCCCAGAACTCACCCTGGGGGGAGGGGCTCACCCAAACTCTTAAATTGTCAGACCTCCATTAAACTTGGGCCTTGATCAGCAATTGAGTCGTCCTGGCCTCCGTTCTTTTCACTGCCCCCCAGCTCACCCCAGCTTCTCTTCGAGGGCCCCAGTTCGCAGGAGCTGCTGGCAGCTACACCTGACCTTCAGGTCCTGTACATTTAAGCCATCTGGTGCTTTGCTTTATTTGGGATAAAGTCCCATCCCCTTGAAATTGAATGTCTACTTCTTGAAGTGGCCAATTTGCAGGTCAAGATTTTGGAGAGATAATGGCAACATCTGCTCCAGTGTCGATCATTCCTTCAATTTCAATATTGTTTACTAGTATTCTTAGTTTTAGCCTTTGATCATCTAGAGAAGTTTGCCAAAATAATAATTTTTGGCCCCCTTTTAGGTGCTTTTTATTGTCTGGAAAATTTGCCTCCAATTCATTATCTAGTTCCATAATATCTGTTTTTGAAGCACTGATGTTTAATTGTTCTGAGGAAGAGAATTCTCCCTGCATGTCATTGGGGCCTGAAAGAGGCCACCTGGGAGTTTTTTGTTAAGGTGTTGCCCCATTTGTCTGGTGTTTCTCTACATTCCTTAGCCAAATGTCAGACTTTACTATATCTTTGACATATTCCAGAAGGCATAGGCCCCCTTTTTGGGATTACTTTGATTTTTCCTGCATTTATTTCTGAGATGACCCTGCTCACCACAATTAAAACATTGGAAATATTGGGTCATCTCTAGGTCTTTAGTGGCAGCTTCTCAGACTAAGGTCATAATAGGCTAGTGAGGTCTAACTTCATCTGTTTGTTTAATCCACTCACCCATTTGTGCTGACCTTGCCCTCAGTGGTCTGATTACTTCCTTGAATTCAGCATTCACATTGTCAATTGCCTTGCTAGCTACTGAATCTGATACACTCTTTTCCACAGCAGAGGTTAGCCTTTGCAAAAAGTCAGGGAATATTTCTTTGGACCTTGCATGACTTGAGGCAATGGTTCAAGTCTTTTCCCTGATTCTATGACTTTGTCCCAGGAATTTAAGGTGGACAATCAATTGACACAATGCTAGTTTCTTCATCATATATACCCTGCACTGCTACCTTAGCAAAGCAACTTTCACCAAGCAGTTGATCTTTGGAAATATATCTACCCCTGGCTCTACTTTGTCATGCTGTCTTCTCTCCACCATTGGAAACCTTGTCAATGTGTTACAGGTTTTAGTATTGCTTTTGTCATATCCTTCCAGTCTGGGGGCATTGTTCTATTTGGAGTAGCCCAAGAAGTTAGGATTTGTTTTACAAATGGCAAATGAATTTCAAAATTAATGACACTTTCCATAAGTTTCCTCAGTTCTAACATAACCATGGGTTGCCATTTGAACTCCTGATAACCCTATGGATGATCATCTTCTTGATGTCTTTGTTGTATACTGACCAGAAAAACTAAAGTTTGTTTTCTAATAACCTTTGGTTGGCGTTCTTTATCTTCTGTCTGACAATACCTGAGTATTTTCCTTAATTGAAATTTTAAATTCCTCTGTTAAGTTCTATATCCATGTTTCATATTTCTCCTTTTGTTGCTCCTCCTGTTCCTTGAGTTCCTGTATTCTCTGTTCAAGGTTCTGCCACCACATTTAAATTTCTCTTTGTATTGCAATTTTGATATGCTACTGTCCATTTTATTTTGATTTACTAATTTTAAAAGGTTATTCTCCAAGTCTTGCTTCCCATCCTCATTTTCTTTTTACTGCTCAGTCTGACCTGTGAGCTATTGTATCATTTGTTGTAGCATCTTTGCCAGCTCTGGTCTCCCACCTTCATTTTCATCAGTCTCTTATTCTGATCTATAATTTCCTGTGTCTTCAAATCTAGAGTTTACTTAAGTCATGTTGCCAAGTCTTAACTTTCTCTTTTTTTGTTTAGTCTGCTCTGTAATTCCTGTATCTTCTGTTCTAGGGTCTACTTCCATAATCTTAGCTTCTCATTTTGTTATAATTCTGATATTACATCATCTGTGTTATTTTGATTTATTAGTTTTAGTAAATTATCCTCTAGAATTTTCTGCCAAACTTYATCTCCATCTCCTTGCTGTCTGATATTTTGACCAATAAAATCCTGAACCTTTAGTTCTAGTGTTTCCTCTATGCTGTATTGACAAGTCTTAAGTTTATCTCTTCTTAGCTCAGTCTCATCTATGAACTTCTGAAATTTCCTCCCTGGCATCTCTTCASCCTTTATTCTACTCTTTCCTTTGCTTATTTTGATCTATATAATCCTGTGCCTTCATTTCTAGGATAATCTCTTTTCTAAGGCATTGAATTTTTATCCAAGGCCCTGTCTTTTGAGAAGACAATAATCAAGAGAATAAATATTTCAGTACTGGTGAATGATAAGGTATCTATTTCCTTTAAATTCATTTTTGTCAAACCATTCAAAATATCATCCCATAAAGCCCAAAATGAATTTATTGTGTTTCTCATCTTAAGTATCAAAACATTTATATCTCTCTCTTTATTATCAATGTATGATTCTTATTATCTGATCTATAACCCTTTGTACCTTTGTCTTTCTCTGCTGTTTGCCAACACTGCAGTCCTCTTCTATTCTTTTAGTCACAGCTTCTGTGCTTCTGAGCAAGCTCTCTGTCTTTTGTTTGAGTTGCAGCTGGTAGTGTGTGCTTGCGTGTGCTGATCTCAGGAAGCCTGCAGCATAAGCAGTCAGGAGAGCAGGTCTGGCTGTCCTGTGTCCTTTGTAGATGAGGATATGAAGGAGTGCACACTGGAAGGCTTTATCAGGTGTAGATGTCCTGATCAGTTCACTGTGTCTGCCTGAACACTACCTCGCAGTGAAGTTGGGCTCCAGTGTTCCCTGTCCCTCCCTGGGAATCTTACATGGCACACTACCTAAGCCCAGCTCCAGGCAAGAGTGCTGCCCTTGGTTTTAGCTCTCTGCCTGGGGCTAGGGGAGAAGCCTCTGTGTAGATACCTCAGAGCCAGTCAGCTCTCAATCCACACACTGCTAAAGCCTAGATCATTACCCCAGCCTTGTTTCAAGGGTGGGGAGGGACAGTGAACTTTTTTGTCTCACATTAGTTAGGTTCTAACTGACACAATAGGCACCAACCCCAATATGCCTGTGCAAAAAACAAACAACTCAGTTTTAATATGTATAAGCTGCATGCTTCGATTGGCAGATATACCACTACAATTCCACAATATACCACAATTATTCCACAGCTATGAGATCCCTGGCTACTAGTGGCTCCTCCAGGCTAGTTTTGTTCTATCCTCCTCCTACCACCTCTTCCTCTATCTTCCTCTCTCTCCTCTGGCTCCTCATCTTCTCCTCCTCCTTCTCTCTTCACTCTCTAACTTCTAGCCCCACTTTTCCCTTCCACTGCCCAATTACAGGCCTTTATTTGATCAGTTAAAATGGAGAGAAGGGTCACATGAAATCACCTGAGTGCCTATCAGGGCAACTCCTCTTAAGGAAAAAAGATTTAGCATCAAAATACAAACAGCACCAGGGTAATCCTCAACAGTGATTCACAAAGGATTTGAATTGGATAGGAACTGATCTGAGAGTCATCTAGAATCATTTGTTACCACAACTTCATGTAATTAATAGACTATAGAAAGTACAATACTAATTTWCAACTTTATCTGTGTCTTTAATTCCAGAACCTAGAGATGTAAGATTTTATGGGAAAAGAGACATAAAAATAAATAAATTGAGAAAGACATTTTGCTAACTAAAATAATGGGATTATCTTCATTTATCAGAATGATTCCAAAARAATTATAAATCAAAACACGGATCATTGTAAAAAGGAACACATTAAGGTTATAGAAATATAAGACTGACTCAGCTTTGTTTCTTGGATTATTTTGTGATTTTATTCCCCAGGGTTGAAATAATTTTTATTCAGGTATACAAATGTGACTAATGTTCTTTGCCAATAACTACTGTTTTAGGTGTTAACTAGAAAATGAGAGGATCTAAATCAATAGGGTAGATTTCTAAGGCATGAGAGCCAGGTACAATACAGGCACACAAAGTGTACATTCTGTGTAGATATGACTGTGAATGCTTTCATATATATATATATATATATATATATATATATATATATATATATGTGTGTGATACATGGAAAACATATAGAAATGTATACTATGCCCAATCTGGAACCTTAAAAGTTAAAGAAATAGTTAATAAAGAATTAATTACTATGGAAAATGGAATAATTATATAGCCATATTGTCCTGTGAATCATAAGTTTGATGTGTGCTCTCTTTTTCAGACATATGAAATAGACTTCTAAGTCCAGCACTGGACTCCAGTCCTGCCCAGAGAAAGCAGATCTCTGAAGAGTGCAAATACACCAAAGAACGTACTAAATGGAGAAAAACTTGAAGCAACCCCACTAAAATCAGGGACTACACAAGGTTTATTTATTCAATATAGTACTGGAAGTTCTAGCCAGAGCAATTAGACAACAAAAGGAGGTCAAAAAGATAAAAATACAAAAGGAAGAAGTCAAAATTATCACTATTTGCAGATGAAATGATAGTATACTTAAGTGACCCTGAAAACTGCACCAGAGAACTCCAACATCTGATACACAACTTCATTAAAGTGGCTGGATAGAAAATTAAATCAAACAAATCAGTGGCCTTCCTCTACTGAAAGGATAAAAAGACTGAGAAAGAAATTAGGGAAATGACAACCTTTACAATAGTCACAAATAATATAAAATACCTTGGTATGACTCCAACCAAGCAAGTGTAATTATACAGCAAGAACTTTCAAGTCTCTGAATAAAAAATTCAAGAAGACCCCAGAAGATGGAACGATCTCCCATGCTCATGGATCAGCAGGATTAACATAGTAAAAATGACCACCTTAAAAAAAAAAACAATCTGGAGATTCAATGCAATCCCCATCAAAATTCCAACTCAATTCCTCAGAGATAGAAAGAGCAATTCTCAAATTTATCTCAGCAATAAAAGAACTTCTGCAGGGAATCACCACCCCTGAACTCAAGTTATACTACAGAGCAATGGTAATAAAAACCATGTGGTATTGATATAGAAGTTAAATGGAAAAGAATTGAAGACCCAGAAAAGAACCCACACACCTAAGGTCACTTGCTATTTGATAAAGGAGCTAAAAACATCCAGTGGGAAAAAAGACAGCATTTTAAACAAATGGTGCTTGATCAACTGGATGTCAGCATGCAGAAAAATGCAAATCGACCCATTGTTATCTCCTTGTAGAAAGTTCAAGTCCAAGTGGATCAAGGACCATCCCATAAAACCAGATATACTGACTCTAATAGAAGAGAAAGTGGGAAAAAGCCTCAAACACATGGGCACAGGAGAAAATTTCTTTAGAACTGGGGTACAAAACTAAGTAGAGAATTCTGACCAGAGGAATCTCAAGTGGCTGAGAAGCACTTAAAGAAAAATTTAACATCCTTAGTAATCAAAGAAATGACTGTGAGAGTTTATCTCACACCAGTCAGAGTGACTAAGATCAAAAACTCAGGTGACAGCTGTTACTGGAGAGGTTATGAAAAAAGAGGAACACTCCTCCATTGCTGGTGGGATTACAAACTGGTACAACCACTCTTTAGATTAGTCTGGTGGTTCTTTAGAAAAGTGGGCATAGTACTTACTACCTGAGGACCCAGCTATACCACTCCTGGGAATATACCCAAAAGATGCTCCAACATACAGCAAGCACACATGCTCCACTATGTTTATAACATCCTTATTTATAATAGCCAGAAGCCGAAAACAGTCCAGATGTCCTGCAACATAGGAATGGATACAGAAAATGTGGTACATTTACTCAGCCATTAATAACAATGACTTCATGAAATTCGCAGACAAATGGATGGAACTGGAGAATATTGTCCTGAGTGATGTAACCCAGTCACAAAAGAAGACACATGGTATGTACTCACTGATAAGTAGGTATTAGGACAAATGTCCTAAATACTCCTAATACAACTAAGAGATCCTATGAAGGTCAAGAAAAAGGAGAACAAAATTGTGGATGCTTCACACTTACTAAGAAGGGGAAACAAAAGAACCATGAGGGGTGAAATGTGGGTGGGGCCTGGGAGGAAGAGGAGAGGGGAAGAAGAAAAAAGAGGGGCAGGATTATGTGTGGGAGAAGAGAGAGGAGATGTACAGAGAGTCAGAAAATTGAGCAGAGTATATAGCAATGGAGGATGGGGAACTGGGGTTAGCCAACAGAAAGTCCTAGACATCAGAAAATCAAGAAGCTCTCAGGAACCAACAAGGATGACATTAGATGAAATACCCAACAATGGGGAGAGAGAACATGTAGAGATCATATCTAGAGGTTAGGCAAGGCCCAGGTTGAGGAATGGGGCCACCCACCCTTCTCAAAATTTTGACAATGAATTACTCTTCTCTAAATAAAATAGAGGGAATTAAAGTGGAGCAGAGCCTGAAGGAAAGGCCATTCAGAGACTGCCCCACCTGGAGATACATCCCATATGCAGCCACCAAACACATACASTATTGCTGATTCCAAGAAGTGCTTGCTAACAGGAGCCTGATGTAGATGTCTCCTGAGGAGCCTGATATAGATGTCTCCTGAGAAGCTGAGTCAGAGACTTACAGATACAAATGGGGATGCTAGCAGCCAACCATCTCAGACTCAGCAGAGGGACACTAATGGAGGAATTGGGGAATGACTGAAGGAGCTAAAGGGATTTGCAACCCCATAGGAAGAACAATGATATTAACCAACCAGAGCCCCTCTGCCCAGAGCTCCCAGGGACTAAACCACCAAGCAAAGAATACACATGGAGGGACCCATGGCTCCAGATGCATGTGTAGCAGAGGATGGCCTTGTTTGGCATCAAAGGGAAGGGAGGCCTTTGGTCCTATGAAGGCTCTACGCCCCATCATACTTGAATGCTAGGGCAGTGAAACTTGGGTGGGCAGAGGGGTGGGGGAACACACTAGTGCACACAGGGGGGGGGATGGGATGGGGAAGGGAGCTAACATTTGAAATGTAAATAAATAAAATAACCAATAAAAATAAAAAGAGAAATAGACTTCTACTAATACTCTTAAGATGAGTATACTCTTCACTTTTGTCATTATTAAAGACTTTCTTTTATTTCCTAGCTGGACTTGAATTCCTAGTCAATATGTGTCTTCTATATACATATACTATATATATAGTATATGTATGTATACATACATAATCCTAGGTCTTAGACCTATTCCTAGGGACTTGACCTCCTGTCAACTGACCTTCATTCACATAATGATGATCCTCACTAGAAGGGGTATTTGACTTACAGACACATATGAGTTACTGGATATAGAGAAGGTCTTCAAAACTTTTAAATAAGAAGGATGATGAGAGGTCTTTATATTTACATCACGTGCCTTTTGAGTGTGTTCCAGGATGGCACCGTCAGTCCCAGTACCTCTTTATTGGCTAAATTTAAACATAATAGAAAAATCCCACATGATTTATACTTTCTCCCAATTTTGGTCTTTTGACTTGTCCTTCAGTAGTAAGGTCTTTTATGTTGGTGCTTATACCAATATGAGGGAGACCAAACAGATGTAGGTCACTAAATAAAACTCTCTCTTTCCCATAAATTACATTATCAGAAGGGTGAATTTTTCAAATTATATTTAATTGTTTTTTACAACCCAGGAATTATCCCCCTTCTGATCCACCCTCCAACATTTCCTTATTCCATTCCTCTTCCCCTATCTCCAAGAGAATACCCCCCAACCAGGCCTCCCTGCTCCCTGGGGCAAATCATCATTTGGTATACCTAATTTTCCAAAGAACTTGAAGTTTCCGCTTCAGTTAAATATTGTGTTTWTTTAAGCTATGTAAATTATTATGTTCAAATATTGATAGGAATTCATATAATATGTAGATTACTTTTGGAAATAGGGCTATTTTTACTAAATCAGTCCTAGTGATCCACAAGTATAGGAGATCTTTCCATCTTCTGATAATTTCCTCAATTTGTTTCTTCAAAGATGAAATTTTTGATGTACAAGGTGTTCACTTGCTTGGTTAGAGTTACACTAGGTATTTTATATTTTTTCTATTGTGTGGGTGTGTTGTTTCCCTGTTTTCTCTCTCAACCCATTTAGATGGTGAACTGACTGATTTATGAGTCAACTTGATACAATCTAGAGTCATCTGATAGGAAGGAGCCTCAGATGAGAAAATGCCTCTATGAGATCCTGCTGTAGCACATTTTCTCAGTCAGTGATTCATGCAGAAGGCCCAGCCTATTGTGGGTGGCACCCTCCCTGGCCTGGTATTCTTCAATTTTTTTAAGAAGGCTGTATAAGCAAACCAAGGGAAGCAAGCCAATATGTAGTGCCCCTCTATTGCTTCTGCATCAGCTTCTTCTTCCAGTGTTCTGCCTTATTTGAGTTCCTGTCCTTACCTCTTTTGGTGATGAAAGGAATGTGGAAGTTTAAGCTTTCTTCCCCAACTTGCTTTTTGGTCAATGTTTCTTTCCAGCACCAGAAACTCTAACTAAAAACACATACATTGGTGTATACTTAGATTTTTCAAAATAACTTTAGTAAGGATTCTAAAATGCTCTGATGCCCTTCTAGGTCACCATCTAAATGGAGGAGAGAAATGATGGTAAAAAGAACAAGGGCATGTGGACCTGTTAAGAAGTAGTTCTCTGGGGTGATTGCAATCTCTGTTGTTAGGACACTAGCAGTCCAGTTCAATCATTTCAGGATACCAAATACAAATCAGCATCAGTGGCAAGATCCAACAGAAAAAGCCAGGCCTCCACCCAATTGGCATGAGTCACCAGGAGTGAACAGAACCAGTGTGAGTGCCAGGAGTTCTCTTTTGTGATTGCCTCAATGAAATGAAGATCAACAAGACTTGAGACCAAGGAAGTATGCAAAACTAGCTATGCAAGCTCACTTTCACTGTCCATTGAATCCTATTTATACTCTCTCCAAACATCATGCACCCTTTCATGAGTCTTGTCTCAGCAAAATACCATGTGAGTCTGCCTCAGCAAGACACCACATGACTCTGCCTCACATGACACAACTATAAGCTTCCACCTCACATGGTACAGAAGGGAGRTATTACTATGACAGACCTGGCCATGTCTTTGGGGGGATTGTGGAAAGACTTTGGAACTGTGGGCTAGAAATGCCATTGAGTATTAAGAGCTTAGTAGAATGTTCTGTAGTAGCTTCTAAGATAAAAATGTTAAAAGCAGTGCAGAAGATGAAGGCCTGGATCTTGACATTTCTGAGGGAAGATTAAAGACTATATCAAGGATGTTTGCTATTTTGAATTAAAATTCGTAGGTTCTGGTTAGCTTCAGCCAAAACTTCAACTTTGTTAACTGTGATTAACAAAGTACTTGATCTACTAAAGCAAAACCTGTCTTGTTATTGGGTCAATTGATGCTAGCTACATGGAGATAAGAAATTAACATTGAGTAAGAAGAAAGCAGCATCACGGAGGTGAAGTCTTCCTGGAAGCATTTTATGATATCACAGAGAAACTATGTTTTAGAGGCAGCCAAGGTTGTAATTCAGGTTGCCAGCCAAACATGGTAATGTGTAACAGTTATCCAGGAGGTACTAGTTTTAAAGGTATGAAGGGGGTCATAGAGAGTAGCTGACCAAGAGTGACCTCTGGTGAAGCATCAGCCTTGTTGGAAATTGAAGGCTCAGGACTGAAGGGATAATGCAAATAAGTTAAGGCTTCCCTTCAGGAAGAGAGACAAATGACAACTGTAAGTGCACATTCAGTTGCATCAAGGACACCCACCAGTTTCAGAGATGCCAGTACCATGGGATAATCATCAAGAATAGTAGCAGCCAGCTGGAGCCAAAAAGACAAGATGTATGCAAAAAAGGGCAGAGCTAGAGAACGGACGCAAGCCTTCTGGAGGACTCCAGAAGATCATAAGTCTATCTCAGTCACTGGACAGTTGAGTTTGATTTTGTTTTGTCTTGATTGTGAATATAGCCTGGTTTTTCCCTCTTAAAGAAAGAAAATATTGCTCTTCTTTTCTGGCTGGAACCATGGAGGCTGTTCCAGGAAGAAAAAGAAGGTTATTGCTGTGCCAGAAACTCTTAAGAAAAAGGTTCCTGCTGTGCCAAAAACTCTTACGAAAAAGTTTCCTGCCATGCCAGAAACCCTTAAGAAAAAGCAAAGGAATTTCTCTGAGTTGAAGGTGAAGCACCTGAGGAAAACGTTTGCCCTGAAGACACTGTGAAAAGCAAGGAGGAAGCTCATCTATGAGAAGGCAAAGCACTATCACAAGGAGTACAGGCAGATGTACCAGACTGAGATTCGGATGGCCAGGATGGCAAGGAAAGTGGGGAACTTCTATGTGCCCGCAGAACCAAAATTGTCATCAGAATCTGAGGTATCAATGGAGTAAGCCCAGGATTCCATAAGGTGTTGCAGCTTCTTTGTCTTCGACAGATCTTCAAGGGCACCTTTGTTAAGCTCAACATGGCTTCAGCTAACATGCTGAGGATTGTGGAGCCATACATTGCATGGGAGTACCCCAACCTGAAGTCAGTAAATGAGCTCACCTACAAGCAAAATCAGTAAGAAGTAGATTGCCTTGACAGATAATTCCTTCATTGTTTGATCTCTTGGTAAATTTGGCATCACTTGCATGGAGACTCTAATTCACGAAATCTATTCAGTTGGGAAACGCTTCAAAGAAGCAAATACCTTCCTGAGGCCCTTTAAATTATCTTCTCCAAGAGGTGGGATGAAGACAACTCACTTTGTAGAAGGTAGAATGTTGGCAACAGGGAAGACCAGATAAACAGGCTTACCAGACAGATGAACTAAGGTGTTGCCCATTGTACTTTTATAATCTTTTTTTTTATTGGATATATTCTTCATTTACATTTCATTTCCCTTTTTCCTGGTTTCCCCGCCCCCCCCCAATGTCCCAGCATGCAATAAGGATACTTGCTCCACAATGTTCATAGCAGCCTTATTTATAATAGCCAGAAACTGGA